>JALBCR010001846.1:0-172515 GCA_030710515.1 Abscondita cerata
CAAAATCCGCAACCTTCATAAATAGGATACAAGAAACGTAGAAGAGCAGATTGAAAAATTGCAGCCTAGTATAGTCAAAAGTTTCGGGTACACTGACATTATCCATTGCTCAAATAATACAGTTTACAATGGTGGATTGTAAAGTGTGCAATGCAATAAGTTCAAAGCATCTGCCCAAGTCTGTTACGTCTGCAAAGCGAAATCAAAAGGAATGAACAACATTGATAAAATAAGAAAAAGGAACTCGACGAAGCCACCTTCCGCTTTAGTCTTTCAACACTCCACGTCTGGAGTCTGGTTCTTCGATACTTTACATAGCATATTGTCTGGACTTTAAGAATTGGCATGCAAGAGGCGAAAATAAAGAAAAACTCAAGCAGAAGAAAAGCTATCAGACGAAACTCAAAGATGAGTTGAGTCCATTGTTGACAAGGTGTAGTCAGGTGAAAGTGAAAGTTCAACAACATTTTTCGATCTCGCAAAATAATCTGCGGAAATTACAGGAATATATGAAGCCTTGATACACCAATTCTCAACAATTTTGAATGCGATGTCTTCAAGATATGAAGTGGACACTGAGCTTTTAACGAGTACGCACTCTGAAACTGCGCGTCTTTACGTAATGACGTACCCATGGTTTTCTATGCCCGCTCCCGTCCACAAGGTCCTCCTCCATTGCTCCCAGATAATATCTGCTGCCTTATTACTAATTGGCCAGCTATCGAAGGAAGCTCGGGAAAAGCTTTCGACAAGGAAAATGTCACGGGTTGTGACAAACAAAGATCTAAAGAATATGTTGTTCATAACGGCACATGCCAGGAGAGGTCCTAAAATTTCTAAAGGCCCCATCATTCCACAGTGAACTCCAAGAAGACAATTCGTACTCAGAATGAAATATGAACCCTATTCAAATTATTATCACATTTGTGCGTTAACAACCACATGTTTATTGAGAAACGTTTCCTACCATAAGACACGTTTTTTTTTGTAAATTTTCATATTGTAAATAAAAGTCGGATCCATTGTTTATTTAATTTATTGAAAACATTCTTGATATGTAATTAGATCAGAAATTAGAATTTATTTGCACTCCCCAACCGGTATTTTTTAATTAACTTTATTATCGATGATATTATAATATAATTTTATAGAGTGAATTTTACATTTTGAAAAAGATTAAACTCGTTTTATAAACATTGCATTAATAATAACATCGATATTATTTTATTAAAAAAAAACTACCGCAATCGGAATCAAACCCGGATTTTTGGTGTAATCATTATTCAATGTTTACTGTTTTTTTATTAAAATACGCTTTAATAACCTACATTACCATGTTTTATTCTCATTTATCTAATAAAATATATTGGTAAATTGTGCCAGAAAAATATATACATACATTAATTTTGAATTTAACATAGAAAACGCCTATGTCAACTTTTGCGTAGGACACACGGTATAACAGTTGTGAAAAAATTTTTAGTTTGTGAATGCTAACTGTGACTTTTTATTCAAATAAAAAAAAACATGTGTGCCCACGCTTGACATTCAATTTTTGTTATTTCATCTTAAAATAAAATGTTGAAATTCCATGTTTTGCTGTTTTTTAACTAATACCGTAGTAAATATTGTGTATTAGCACATATACATGTGATTGGTTTACATTGTCAAAAGATAATATGTGGTTGTGAAATGTTTCAGTCCCACTACGCAATAATAACAAAGATACAGGTATTTGCAAATGACTTATATTGCATAACTTTAACGCGCAAATAAAACGTCAAAGGACGATACCCTTTTACTTTGATATCTGGGCTAAAGTGTACGCCACTTTGTCCGGAAGGAATTTTCAACTTACCTCATACAGGAGAATCTCCTCTATTTTTTGGGAAAAGGACCCCCGGACAACGTGGCGTAAAAGTGCTATTTAGTTTCAGAGATGACCGGTTTTAGATAGTTATCCTTGGTATCCATGTATGATTAAACGTTCATGCATTTTTTAGTTCATGAACATTATAGCTGTTTGATTTTCTTTAATTTCAAAACATTCAAAGTGAAAATTATTCGAAACCAATCAGGTAAGTATGTTGTGTGTTGAGACGAAGAAGATTGAAGTGCGATTTTAATTAAATAATTTTGTTATGAAATATTTTTTATATAAAAAACCTTTTTAAGGAAGATATTTGAGGAGAGATAAGTTGGTGGTGGAAGTAGTGAATTGCTGAAGGGGAAGATAGGAATTGCTGGAGCAAGGTAGATTGTGGATTGCTGGAGAAACAGATCACGGTGCCACAGCAGGTTCCACACTGAAGGTAATCGAATACGTTGTTTTGCTTTTTGGTACTCATTTCTAAGTTAGTTGCAATTAGTGCTGTTCAGCAAGTTAGATACGCAAGCTGAAATGAATTTTTCAAGTGAGATGATGTTAGTTAACCAAAGTGAGGTTCTTAGTTTTATGGATGTCTAATGAAATGCATGGGTTGGAGCAAGTCTTCGCGTAACAACCTCCAGCATAGTTTATCGTGGATCAATCCACGACATCCATATGGGATTGGCGATTCAACCCTATCGTAATCGACATCGTCAATTCACATCCGGATGAAGTAACATTCGGAATGCGGATAACAATTACAATCAGCATAACAAACTCAATTAACAAATGCCGACACACAAGGAAGATTTTTTGACGGCCTTGCAGACGACAACGTACTTATCACATACAAAATGAAGTAGGATCGATAGACACATCCGTAATTTAAGTTCCCGAATTCGACACTTAATTCGCGTCGATCAGTTCGGGACGCTGACCAGTATGTCAGTACGACAGTGCGTCGCTAGTACTTAATCGGTCAAGCATTCACGCGGCGATATGTAATACGTACGGCGTCTCATATGGCACATGCAGCACATAGTACGCATTAACTATGTTCGACGACCTTACGCAAGCATTCATCAATTTATGTAAATATTACATCTCGCCTACTGTAAGTATAAATAATAAACTACACTAAACATATTCAACGCCAGTTCTGTCGCTGATTCATCCGGGGTCTAGTATTCACCATAAACGCCACAGATTAAATGTATTTGCTCACATTTCTTATTTTTCTGGTTGTACTTTTCCTTCCACATTTGGTCTGATCTTGACATGTTTTCCAATTGAGTTGTTAATGATTTCTTTCAATCGAAGTCAAAGGCCTGTTATTGCTTTATAATTATACAAGGAGCGTGAGAATTGCACTTTCGACACATTCTCAGGTCAACCACGTTGAAAGAAGATCTGTCCATACTAAATTGCTTCATAGTTGCTCGGTCTGTAATGTTTTTGTTCTGTTATCACCGCTCGCGTTATTTAATGTTTCGCTTGTTGCATTATCTTCAGATGCTGTGATAGTTAGCGTTTGAGGATACGGATGAGAACACCATACAGTCCGTTTCGGAATGCATTTCACTTTCCATCCATCGAATTTCTGTACTGTCTCGTTCTCTTTCTGGAACAGAGGTTTAATTTCAATGCATCCGCAGCAAAATATTTCTTCTCAGGAACCAATGTAGTATTTGCTATCAAAATTTAGTAGGCCCTTCAAAATATCCAGTTCCATGTGCCCCAGTTTCACCCACCCGACTCGAAAGTTTTCTTTACTCTTCCAGCTGAGTGGCCAGTGTTCGCTTTTGCTTGTTTTCGTTTTGGTTAGATATGGAGGAGATGTACCGAGTGCTTTCCTTTTCCACTACTTACGTCTGTCAAACACAGTGAATAATTGAGCAATTGTCAAATCACATGGCGTTCCAATGTTAACTAATGCAAATTACGCGAAGACAATGTGATTTTAATCATTATTGCGATTATTTCAAAAGTTGACGAGTTAGCTATACCACTATGCCATATCAACTTGAAGGCATTTTAATTGTCTATCAGAATTTTAATTAATATACAGGGTGTTCCAATTGAAATAATTTTGACTTTTTTATGTATGTCACGTCAAAATCATTAATTTTTAACCGCCCTGTATAAGATAAATTAAATTTATTTAGGTAGCTGTTAAATACAAGGCTTTTGCAAACTGCATCTAAAATTTCAGCCTTATATGGTTTCAAATAGCAGATAAATTTAAATTTTGGTGGAATCATATTTTGAAAAAAAAAAAATAACCTAAAATAATTATTATCTCAAAAACCGGTGTAGATAGGTATAGGAAACTATTCAGAAAAAATTGTCAGTAAGAAATTGTGATTCTAAAAATTGAATAATATATAGGGTGTTTCATTTAAAATTAACAAGTTGTTACTACTTTTTGAGTAGAAGCGGCAACACCGTCAAAATGAAAAATTTTAGAAAAATAGATCGGGTCTATTTATAGCAACAGCCAAATTTTCAGATTACTCCTATGCCCCGTTTTCCATAAACGTCTAACCTACCATTGACCATCAATGATCCTGTATACAGGGTTATTCAATTTGGACGCTCACCATTGGGATCTCAGAAACGGTGAGAAATAGAAGGTTGGTTAAATTGGGGCAAAGTTGAAGATTTTGGTGCTAGTTAATATTCACAAAACCATTTTTGTTTTTTAGCTACTGTAAAAAATTAGAAAAATGTGTTTTTCGTTTTTTGGTTATAACTTTTTTGTTCTTAAAAGTTTTTGAAATCTGTAAAGACTTTCCTGTAGCAGGTTTTTATGCTAAAAACGATAGTAAAGTTATAATTGTCATAAGACGTTTCGATTTTTCAGAAGCATCATCAGGTTCATTTTTTCTTATGGACATCATAATCAATTGTTTTATATTTAGATAGATTGTTTTTTTGGCGATTTCAACATTGTACCACATAAGATACTTTTATTTGTAGAAACATCGAATATTATTATTGATTTGAAAAACAATTGAAATAAAAATGTATTTTAAGATGTAGTCAATTGTAGACTAAAAATGAAATTAAACATACCTATCTAATATCAACAAACAAAATAACACAAAAGTAAAACCAATTAAAAGCATCAAACGCAAAACTACAATAAAATATTTACAGTAAATGCTCAAATTGAAAACCATTTTCTTGCATACAAAGGTTCGCTCTGTATCCAATCCTATCTACCGCTCTTTGTATATCTCGCCTGCGTATCGATGCAAATGTGTTAACAATCTTAATTCTTAGTTCATCAATATTATTACTTTCTGTTTTATAAATTTTATCTTTGATATATCCCCACAAGAAGAAATCTAAACAAGACAAGTCAGGAGATCTTGCGGGCCATTCTACTGCTCCTCGGTTACTTATCCATTGTTGTAAAAAATGTTGCTTTAGAAATTGGCGTACTAAATTAGTGTTATGTGGTGGTGCACCGTCTTGTTGGAACCATAGCGTTCTTCTTTGTATTAAAGGAATATCGTCCAAATAATCAAAAACTGAGTGTTGAGAAACTGTAAATATCGTTCTCCATTCAATGTTTAATTGTAAATAAATGGACCCAAAATACGATCACCTAATATTCCAGGCCAGACGTTCAAATGGAAGCGTGTTTTTTGATCTCTCTAAAGCGGTGAGGATTTTCGGTGTCCCAGTAATGCTCATTCTTTCGGTTGAACATGCCTACATTGGTAGATTGACACTCATCAGACCAAATAATTTTATTTACAAACTGTGCATCATGTGTAGTTTGCGCAATAAACCAATTACAAAAATTTAAACGACGAATATTATCACCTGCGTGAAGCGTTTGAGATAGGTGGATCTTGTACGCCATACTGTTGTTAATTTATTATTTTAATTTAAATTCTGAGTTATGTTATTAGTTGATGTCGTTGGGTTATCATTTACCTATAGATATTGTAATAATTTTCATATTAAACTATTGAATAAAGATATACCTGCTGTAGGATATTTTGTAAATCTTCCTCTGCTAATCTTCGACCATAGTGTCGACTTGGCTTTAAAACAAGCATATTGAACAAGATTTCTATCTAATCTTAAAAAATCTGTTCTATGAGGTTGTCGGCGTTCGGGAAACGTTTCAAAATAAAATAATTACTGCTTGCAATAACCGAATTATTACGTGCTTGGTAAAATATTCTCAACATATCCACGTTGTTCTAAATTTGAGAACGCCATTATGATGGAAATACAGAAATTTAATCACAATACAAGTAGACAACCTTATGGACAAGTAAACACAAAATGTTACTCTTTTGTTTCAATTGTTTTTCAAAGCATACTGACACCTTATTAATAATAGATGTTTCTACAAATAAAAGTATATCATGTGGTACATTGTTGAAATCGCCAAAAAACAATCTATATAAATAATATAAAACAATTGATTATGACGTCCATAAGAAAAAATGAACCTGATGATGATTCTGAAAAATCAGAAACGTCTTATGACAATTATAACTTTACTGTCGTTTTAGCATAAAACCTGCTACAGGAAAGTTTTTACAAATTTCAAAAACTTTTTAAAAACGAAAAGTTATAACAAAAAAAACGAAAAACACATTTTTCTAATTTTTACAGTAGCTAAAAAACAAAAACGGTTAAGTCAAATTTCTTTTGTGAATATTAACAAGCACCAAAATCTTCAACTTTACCTCAATTTAACCAACCTTCTACTTCTCACCGTTCCTGAGATCCCAATGGTGAGCGTCCAAATTGAATAACCCTGTATACAGGGTCCGGCACATCGAGCGTGCATTAAAAGTATATGGAGATCTAATTCGATTTCATTTTCTGAAAATAGTGCTGTGCCTGTTTTCGACATCACTCAACCGAGACAAAATATTTTCGTTCATACAGCACTTCCGGTTGTACCGGAAGTAGCTATCAACTTTCTTATTTCAAATGGAACATGCTATTTTTATTTTATTTTTAAATTCTATGTAAAATTTAAGGTGTAGTTTAATTACCATACCATACCCAAAAATGACTGGTTTTTTAGTTATATCGTTTTAAAAAAAATTAAAATCATGCTGAATTGTTATCGTTCATATCTCAAGATGATATCAATATTTTAGTTCCTAATTTGTTGTGGCAATTGTCGATATGTTACAGTAACTCACATATGAATGGATTGCATGTACAGGGTGATGAAAATTCTCGTGCCAATATGAACAACGTTCGACCTCAAAACTTGCTTAATTCAAATGGGACACCCTGTGTTTTAATCATCAAGCATAGGACATGTTAATATGTATCGAAAGAGGACAACAAAGACATCGACAAAAATTTACAATTGACACTCTAGATTCAAATTTACGTCTTAAACAACATGTCTCAAATTGTCTGAAATGTGCATATCGCAGTGTAAGATTATTATATCATCATCGACATGAATTAAGTTACCAGATTAAAGCAGTCCTATGTAATAGTGTCGTCTTGTCAAAAATCGATTATTGTGAATTATTGAGTATAGATTATTATTGAGATAGATAAGCATGTGAAATTTTCATATTTTAGCCATCGGTTTCTAACACCGAAGAATTCAGATTGGATTCCACAACTACTATTTCTGCTACTGAGCCCCAAATATCTGAAAATCAGACCTTAGAAAATGGTGCCGAGAAAGGTAAAGTTGCGTTCCAAGTGTTTTATATTTTTACCATAGAAGGTAAGATATTTCAATAGTAAAAGTTTCGTAAATTTTTACGATTACCCTGGCAATAATTTTTGAGATGTTAGTTTTGCTGCTCTTCTAACTCCAGTGGAATCAAATACAACTCGGAATCATATATATTTTATCTTTATAACGGTTTGCTAGTTTAAAACTTCAAATTTCACTTCGGTAATTTTATTATTTTATTGTAATATGTTTTTCGGTATTAAATTGTTCGTTTTCTCGTTACAAAAAAATAATTGTATTATACACAAGAAAGAAATTAGATTAGTACTTTCTTCACTTGTATAATTAATAACTATTGTTTTGTTTTTTATATTTGTGTAATGATTAATATTTTTACAGTTACAAGCAATGATGACGAGCAGAAAAACCGGTTGATCGATTTTGTATACTTCTTCAATCAACTAAATGAAATTTGCAGCCATGGAAGTAAATTTGGATGTACTTTTAACAACCTCAAGTTCGAAAAGGAAAGTAGGTCGGGTTTACTTTCAAAATTTTGGTTAAAGTGCGAAATGTGTAATGCTTGTTTTTGTTTGAATTCGCAAGCACCATGTCCTGTTGAAACAGATCTCAATGCCTCTGCTGTAAGAGGAATTGTATCTATTGGTTGTGGTTACTATAATTTAGAAGAGTTTTTGGGTTGTTTAAATGTGCCTTGTATGGCAGAAGGAACATATCAAAAAAGCGAAATAGTAGCAAACACTTGGGATAAAGCAGCTAAACAAATGATGATAGATGCTGCAAACGAGGAAAAGGCAAATTCAATAAGTACAGGATCCGTGGATAAACATGGTGTGCCTCTTGTGGAAGTTGTAGTTGACGGGGCGTGGAGCAAACGTTCTTACAAAACCAACTACAATGCTCTTTCTGGTGTTGCCGCAATAATAGGACGCCATACAGGTAAAGTCTTATACATCGGCGTTAGAAATACATATTGTGTGCACTGTGATCGTGACGGATGTATTAAAAGAGACCATATATGTACTAAAAATTACGAAGGTAGTTCTACGTCTATGGAGAGTGACATCATCGTGCAAGGATTTAAAATGAGTGAAATTATGTATGGCATTAAATACCATAGGATGATTGGGGATGGTGATAGTTGCTATTTGATGTAGATAGTAATATTGTGGAACAGTACAATGCAAAGGTGGCTAAATTCGTGGGCGGTAAACGCATTAACTTTTCGTTAAAAAATTCATATAAAACAAGATGTGTCGGAGCAGTTGTGTCACATAATTCTCAAATGGTACATACTAAATATATAGATATTACTAGAAATAATTTGAAGACTTCCGGTATAGTACGACGAATAGAAATACGAAGAATAAATAAAAATCGACGACAAAAATTTTAAGACAAACTAAAACTTATGAACAAAAATTACACAAAATTCCAAATCTGATAAAGATTATGGTAATGAATGTCAGAAACCAGACATGGAATCATCTATTTACGATATAGAAGCAGAAGAATTCCTTAAATCAATGAAAAGGAGTAAAATAGAAGCAGATGAGTTAGAAAGATAACTCGGTACCAAGCGGAAGATAGTACCTGGTTAGAAGAAAGAAGGATTTTGGGAAGGTATGTAAACGCCGCCGTAATCGGGATACATCAAAAATGGTAAAAATCTGTTATATAAACCTAATTTGGACAATATAAAATCTATAAGACATGGTAGAATAAACGAAGAAGAGGGAAAAATAGTTTGGAAATTAAGGAAAATTTGAAAATTTCTCGATGTGGTCTTTTGTGGATAAAGAGTTTTTTATTTAGGCGCTACTACTGATGGTACCGTAGGTGATGACCAGATAGTGGAAATAAAATGTCCTTACACAGCGTATAAAAATAAATTGTCACCCAACGAAGCCATAGAACAAAAAACTGATAACTATTTGGAAAAAGAATAATGATGGAGCAATAGTTCTGAATAAAAACCATGATTGGTTTTATCAGAATTATTATTATTATTATTATTATTATGAAGGACAATTGCATATTTGTGAAAAGAAAATATGTATTTTAGGAGTTTGGACTGGCTATGGCGATATAAAAGTTGAGTACATCACCAGAGACGACAATTTTTGGAAACAAAAAATGGAGAATCCGCTGAAAGAATTTTATTTGAAATGTTTACTTCCAGAAATAGTAGACGCAAGGCAAACAAGAAGTTTACCAATTAGAAATATTATATTGTGAGACTTATTTCTTTGAATATGTATTTTTACTGCAAACTGTTTAGTGATAAAAATAGAATAATATTCATAGCAACAATTGATTATAATAAAAGAAATTGAATGAAAAGAGTAGTTTTTAATGAGTTCTTGTGTAAATTGGCCGTTTTGTACCACGACTGATCATTACAATATGGAGTGAAACTAGCGTTTGAAAGACTACGAGTGAAGAAAACGCCCAATTTCCATAAGAACGAATTAAAAACAACATTTTTTAGTTCGATCAGACGTTCTGCAACGCTAACAATCATTTGTAATCTATAATATTAGTTTGACGTTTTGTTTGACATTTCATTAAATAAAAAATTATTCCGTTCAGACAGGACAAAATTTGCAATTTGTGACATTAGAGAACTAAAAATAAATATCTACATCGTTATTTGGTAGTCAATTAGTTGTAACTAACGAGTATAATCCCACTTTCCCTACTCATTTCGTACCAATTGATTTCCATACTAAAGTGTAAAAAGGGATTATTCTTTGTATAAAGAAATAAGTAACAAATCAAAAAATTATGCATAAAAATTACGTTTAAGAAAAAAAGAACAATTAAATTAAAAAACCACGCGACGCTCCGTTGTTCTTTCTTTTCAGGAAAATATGAAAACGGCAGGTAGTAAATAAACAAGCCGTAAATGTCAGATATTCGGGTAGGATTAGTGTACCGAACAATGCTACTATTGACGGTTAAATAATAAACACTCTATCGGTTGAATTTCTACCTTGTGAGTACGTAAAGAAAAATATAATTTAATAACTGATAGAATTGCCCTGATGGCTAGGTATGGAGGAACCTTAATCCGGTATCGAGTCTACCTATACAATAGGAAAATCTATCCCATTTTATTTTGTTGTATCTACACAATTAAAGGGGAACGACTAATTTATATACCTGCTGTAAACCGCGCCATTATAAATGCGAAAGACTGTACCACAACATTTTAAATACCACTGAATTTGGTAAACGTGGTTTTTCATATTGCATTACAAAATATAATGACATACATGCGACTTTCAAGCATTTATCGCATGTGCAGTTTCGATTACATCTAAAACGACATCTTTTTCAACTTTAAAATTAAAATATAAATATTAAGCTCCAGACCTGTTTCCGGTTTTTGTCATTTTACTTATAATGCAGCCGAAACGAATCAAAAATGAGCAAACTGAACTTCGCCCATTACAAATATTATATTTTTTTTTGTATAATTTTTTTGTTTTGGGAAAATAAAGTCTATTATTATTATTATTATTATTATCCTATTGCACACTAGACTTAAAAGTGAGATATATTACAGTAGTCCAAAACAATTATTTATAAATAGTTATGAACATCGTGGCAAATAGTAAAAACAATTCTAAGAATATTCAGTATCTATAAAGTTGAGCAAACATCGACCAAATCAATTTGGTTAGTATATCAATTAATTTTTGAATGAATCGCGTAAACAACGTACTTTTAGTACGTAGTAAGGACAGATAAAAAGTTGCCCTCATTTACGTTTTAATTTAAGGTTCATTATTGAATTGGTCAATGATAAAAATTGTATTTCGAATTCGAAAATTCGATGTTTATAAATATTATAATGATTTCGTAATAAATTATCGAATGAAATTTGTGGACAAATACCTTAATATTTTTCTGTAAAGATCACTCTCTTATCAAATTATAGTGCGTGTTTTTTTAAATTTCGTTTTAAAACGCAGTTACGCAAAAACCTGTTCAATGATTTCGTAATTGTCTATGAAACTAATTAATAATATTCAAAGCACCTTACGTAACCTTTGATTCATACCCATATGTGATAAATATTTGCCCGTCTTATAATAGACACGTGGATTCAAAGCTGACTAGTATTTAGTGTGGCAGTTTTATAGATAAGAAAATGAAAATAAATGCAACGACCGACTTTATTGCATTTTGATGTATTTCTGGTAGTATTCCAAATTTGAGCGAAACTAGTTTACTAAAACCTTTTGGAAATTTTTAAAGAAATATGGATTAAAAAATACATAATAGCATCTATTAATACTAATCAATCAAGAATGGAAACACCGCAAGTAGTAACTGGTTCTGACGACATAATTAAAACTTAATCAACTATCAGAAGCCAGACAATGCAAATAGTATTATTGGAAAACATTAATTATCAAGTGTACTAACATCAAGACGGAGCCAATGAACGCTGTATGTAAACAATTATCCTGGTCTCTCTTTCCAATACTTAAATACAATTTCAAAAGGACAATTTTGTATGGAGCAAAGAATATACTGATAAATTTTATGAAAATATTTTTATGTTCCGTAATAGAAAAATCATTTGACTTCAGTTAACGTTAACGCAAAACAATAATACTAATAAAGGATTATTTGACAAGCTAGAGTATTAGACTACAAACACAAAAAGATATATGGACCTTAATAAAACTGTACTCTTAAACACGTTCGCAATTTCAATTTCCGCTTTTCATTAAACGATATAGAATTTACTATAATTTTATTCGAAAGAGAGTTGTGTATGTATGTACGGGTTGTATTACAAATACGAAACTTCTTAATAGATCTAAATAACAATTAAATGTAGTTGGATTTACGTAATTTACGATGATTCTCAGGAAAAACCAACCAATTAACTTAAGTATATTAAGCTTTTTAAGTATTCGATATCTGTCGGGATTTTTAAACAGATACTTTTCATTAAAATACACTTCGATACGCACAAATGTACCATGAATACAATTAGTTTTGTAATCAATAAAAAATTCGATCTTAAATCACCTCAAGAAAAAATTAATCCAAAATCTCTTTGTATTATTAGGTTCAACAAACTATAAGTTGGTTGTTACAAGCAGATAAATTGATGTTCGATTAGTTAACATTTCCAATGGTATTCACTTACAAAGAGTAGAAATAATTTTGATATAAAAGTTAATTAGAAAGGTAAGTATGTTAAATAAAAGAAATCGACGCTTGTGTTAAGCTCACAACAGCACAAAGAAATATGAGATGAAGAGTAGCGAAAAGTTTTGTCTATGAATAATTAAAATATTGTTATAAAACAATAGGGAGATTTTGGGACACCTAAAATAGCAGTTTCTGCGGTTATCGTTATTTGTACGCACGCGCACTAAGAAAAAATAAGATCAAACGATAACGCCAAACTTTATTTACGGCGAATGTTAATTAAGTACGTTTACGTTTAGTATGGTTATTGGGCGACCAATCCGCCATGCGCTGTCAAATTAAATGTAAACCCTCACAAAAATTAAGTTATGGTTAAAAATTATAACGAAAACGTATAATAACTGACAGTACTGTTACATGCAGACAAAAACCTCGATTGAAATTGCTCGACGTCATCTAATCACAGAGTACGTCATTTTTGACGTTTTTGTAAGTGGTCTAAAATCTCTCTAATATCAAAAACACATAAAGGAGTTTTGAAACACATATGTAGAAGATGTGTTCAAAAAATAACCAGGATTTTCGATTTTGAAAATTTATTTATTTGTCTACATTAGTATTGTCGCCAAAATAGTCCCAATTGGATATTATTACTTGCGAATATATAAATAATTAAATTAGCACTTGCGCCAGCGCTTTTTCCAATTCAAATGTCATCTAGGAGGGAGCGTTTTATGTTCGCGGAATGGGGGATAAGAGGTAGAAATAAAAAAACCAAATTATTTTTCCTTTTCAATATATTCACCTGCAAGACGGATACATTTTTCAGATCCTTCAATTAATTTATATATACCCTCATAAGAAATGTTTTCTCTTTATCTTCAAAGTACGTCGAAACTGCCTCCTTGACTTCATCATCAGTGGTAAATTTTTTACCCCGCAGTTCTTTTTCGTTTTGGAAACAGGTAACAATCACTCGGGGCCAGGTCTGGGCTGTAAAGTGGGGATTCAAAATATCGAAGCCCATCTTATGCAGGGCAGCCAACACAACGCGGCTCTTGTGGACGGGCGCGTTGTCGTGCAAAAACAGCACACCTTTAGTCAATTTTCCCAGTCTTTTCTCTTTAATGGCTTCTTATAGTCGCTCTAATATTGAAGCGTTATAGAAACACCTTTATCTTTATAACCGGTTAATAATATTCCTTCCGAGTTCCAAAAGACGGTTGCCATGAGTTTCCCAGCTGACTGTGACACCTTAAACTTCTTGGGAGGTGCTGTGTCCTTTTTATGCCACTGCATGGAGTCTTGTTTCGACTAAGGTTTATAATGATGAACCGAAGTTTCGTCTCCAGTAACATTTCGAGTCAATACAGCATTTTTGTTTTCATTACAGAGTCCAAAATGCACGTGAACATTCTACGCGCTCTTGTTTTTGGGCGGCGGCGTGAGCATTCTCGGCATCTATCTTGCGCCGACCTTAATCATGCCAAGATGATCGTCAGAATTTTAAAAATGATTGTACCGGATACTCCAACCATTTCTGCGACTTGTTTCTTCTTTAATAGAGCATTGTCGAGTACCATTTTTCGACTTTTTGGATGAGTTGTGGCGTGGTCACCTCGATGCTCCTACCCGGATTCGGGTCGTCTTCAAGGGATTTCCTTCCTTGTTTAAATAAACTGTGCCACTTGTACACCATGGTTTTTCCTAGACAAGAGTCGCCGTAAACCAATGACACCTCATTCATTATGGTCGCAACTGATTTTCCTTGCGTCTCGAGCGTCAGAAGTCTCCCGCGAACTGTTGAGAACGAGAAGTTTTTTTTAAACGTTTTTGGGGACCATGCTACAAAATTTGTATCACTTTCTTGTGATTCATTTTCAGCAAGAAACAATAGACTATGAAAATAACATCCTTTGTATCTTTGCCTTTCTCTTCATCCGTCAATACCGATACCAAAATATCACAGCCCTCCTCATCATTTGAACTACTCATTATGATGTCTTTTTTGAAGTTTCACTTTGTTTAGAGACGCGAACAGACTGATCTGCGGATACGTACGATTTGAATTGCACGGTTCGAGCGTGACGCGAGTACCGCTTCGAGTGTCAAACGATCCCTGTGCGGAGGACGTATTCGTAATATCACAGAATGCGGAACTCATATGGTGATATATCGGGTTCTTCTTTCTTAGTTACACATTTACCCTATGTGTACTTTTAAATGAAAAAAATCAAATCATTGGTGCGATATAGGCAACCAGTTATACCACCACGTTATACTTGCACAAATCTGCACAAGTTAGGTTAGAATTATTTATTTTTTTATCCAGAACTAATTTCTTTATAAATTATTGACGCAAATCGCCAACAAACAATAATTTATTAACGCGAACAAATAACTAATGAAAACAAGGTTAGTAAATTAACTTTTTATCAACGAATTTTAACAATATTTAATAGGTACTTATTGCTTTAATGACCTAATAAATACTCAAAATGTCCACCTTGCCTTTCGAGACAATAAGCTAAGCGGTCTTGAAAGCAACGTAAGGAATTTTGAACAAATTGTGGATTTATTTCATTACATGCAGTGCGTATACGATCTTTTAATTCGACTAAGTTTTGAATGGGTACATTATTATAAACTTTGCCTTTTAGGTTACCCCATAAAAAAATCATTAGGAGCCAAGTCTGCTGATCGGGGTGGCCATGAAATAGGACTAAATCTTCCAATCCAGCGTCTTTCAAAAGTGTCATTTAAAAAGTTTCTTATTATATTCGTCGAATGTGCTGAAGCACCATCCATTTGCAACCAGGGTTCAATAATATTAAGCCTTTCAATTACTGGAATTATGTACTCTCGCAATAAATCCAAAAACTTTTAGCTGTTAAATTTCCATCCATAAGAAATGGGCCAATACGAGAGTTATTTACGCATCCTAGCTAAACATTAACCTTTTGGGGTACTGTGTCCGAGTTAAGTTTTGGATATGAGGATTGGTACAGGATCAGTATCTGGATTAATAAAAGGGACATTTGTAATTTTTTTATGAAAAAATAAAGAATTAGTACAAAACCGGAAATTCTGAGAGTTGACCTCCCCATTGATAAGAAAGGTAGCTTCATCAGTAAATATTATTTTACTTAACATTTCTTCATTTTCATTTCACGAAAATCGGTACGCTTTATTTTATCTTTCTCGGTAAGTTGTTGATGATTTGAAATTTTATAGGGTTTATACTTAAATTCTTTTAGGGTTCTGTATACCGAGCACTATACGAAATTTCAAAATGTTTAGCCACATCTAAAAGTGATCCTGTAGGCCGTTCAGAGAATATTTACTTTCATTTCTTCGGTTAGAATATGATTGGTTTTGTTTCTTTTTCTATGACCAGTTATAACCCAACCATCTCTTTTAAATTTGTTAAAAATATTGAGAATGGTTTTCGCACAAGGTACAGGCCTTTCAGGGTAGTGGACTGAAAACAGGTCCCGAACGTTTCTCAAGCTACGATTTTGTTGGTACCACATAAGCATTGTCACTTTTCTTCATTATTATACATGTTCATTATGTATTTCACTTGTAATTAAATAATAAAAGCTCAATAGTAAAAAACAAGTTGATATAAAATGATTGTAATATTGATCCTTGCATAATTGATTTTTAAAATTTTAATTATTTTTTTTATCAGGTTACCTAGGATATGACCAATGCTTTGACTTTTTGTCTTTTATAATTACACATACAGGGTGCCTTTTGTTGACGGCCCATTAGAATTATTTCAGAAACTACTCCGATTTAGATTTAGAAAATTTTGCTTTAGGGGTTTTCGAACATGATCTTTCTAACTAAAATTATGGCGTCCGCCTAACACTTCCGGTTGTACCGGAAGTTGGCGTGAACTTCCTTATTTTTAATGTAACACCCTGTATATTTTTGAATTTTTGAATTCTTCACTTATTTTAGGTAGAGTTTCATCAAATTTCCTATTCCTAAATTCAACTGTTTTCGAGAAAATTAATTATTTTCTAGAACAGTAAACAAACTAAAATAATGTAAATTTTAACTAGGTAATTTTAATATTATTTTATTAATGATTTTAATTAGGTAATTAAAATTTAGTTACCTAAAATAAAACAACTTAAAACTAATTAATGTGACGTTGTAATTGTTCAATATGGCCGCCATTAGCGGTTAAGCACTTGTTTATTCTTGAGTACACCGTCTGCGTATTCCAGTAATTAAATCCGCCCTTGAAATAACCGGTGTGGAATAAAGTCGTTGTTTCATTGTTCCCCAAACATAGAAGTCTAAGGGAGTGATGTCCGGGGACCTCGCTGGCGAATTCCACGGCCCTAGACGCCTAATCAACCTGTCTTCAAACATTTCATTTAATTGATGATCGACTGCAATTCCACAGTGAGGTGGCGCTCCATCCAATTGATACCAACATTTTCTTCGTTGGTTTAAAGGTAACTCATCCAAAAAATCACTCACGACCGTTTGTAAAATGTTCAAGTATCTGTCGGTGTTTAAATTTTCTTCATAGATAAAAAAACTAAGCTGATTGTATTTAACCAAACAGAAAACATTTACACCTAATTTTTTTTAAATTTTTTCCCGGGTAACGTGAGGATTTTCAGATGACCAATAATGACTGTTATGTCTATTGAAAATGCCTTCTCTGGTGAATTTTGACTTGTCTGTCCATATGATGTTTCGTAGAAATTCTGGACCCTCTTGCGTTTTGACTAGTATCATTTCACAAAATTCCATCCGCTGAATAGCGTCATTTGGATGAAGTTCAGAAACAGGCGTAAACTTGTATGGACGCATATTATTCGCTCACAATATTTTGTGAATTGAACACCGTGAAATACCTAAATCATATTCTGCAGCACCAGCTGAAGCTTTTGGATAAGCGTTAAAATATCCCAACACGTTGATCACATTATCTTGATCTGAAGTCAGTGGACTAGATACAATTCTTCCTGCAGATATTCTACCATATCGTAGTTGATTATTTAAAATAAGGTAAATTAGGATAAGTTGCATTAAAAACTCTGCATGTTCTACTTATAATTTCGTTGCACCGTCCATGAATAAACAACAAGTATCAGCGTTTGAGTAAGTGTTTTCCATAATTTAAGTACACAATAAATTATGCAGTTAAGTTCCATCAAACTAACAACAAATTGCAAATGACAGTTCCGTTGATTGTTGTGATGTTTAAATCTCACAGCCATCTTTGCAAGAAATCAAATGATTTAATTCAATAAACAGAAAAATAGAGATAAATCGAAAACTAGCAGAGATAGGTATAGGGAAGTATTATATTGCTCAAAAGAGAATAAAATTTTGTATTAGATTATGCCAGAATATAATGGGTGTTCCATTTGAAAAAAAGCAATTTAAAATGTTCTCAAGTTAACTAAACTTGACGTTAACTTTTTACCACCCTGTATGTGATTAAGCCACTTAGGTGTATAACTTTACTTCCTGTAAATTTTATTGCTCTATCTTTTCTTACTTTAAAATTTACATTATTTTGGATTGGTTACTGTTCTTTAATTTTTTTTGAAAATAATTAATTTTCTCGAAAACAGTTGATTTTAGGTATAGGTAAAACTCTACCTAAAAATAAGTGAAGAATTCAAAAATGCAAAAATATACAGGGCGTTACATTGAAAATAAAGAAGTTCACGTCAACTTCCGGTATAACCGAAAGTGTTAGGCGGACGCCATTATTTTAGTTAGAAAGACCATGTTCGAAAACCCCTAACGCCAAATTTTCAAAATTTAAATCAGAGTAGTTTCTGAAATAATTCTAATGGGCCGTCAACAAAAGACACTCTGTAGAACATAGAATGTGTAATTGAAAAAGAAGAACGCGGTATAATCAAATAGAGATATAGTCTCATGCGATTACAAATACACAAACTTGCTGTGGAAAGTGAAAGTAAAACACACATGGGAGAAATAATATAATCTTAGTCGTTAAAGGTTCAACAATAAAACGAACTAATAAAATATAGAAAGTAATACTATACAATTCAATAAATTCATTGTAGTAATTAAAACTTGACCTATCCTACGAATTTCTGTATGTGTATTTTTTAATTGTTTGGCATTGACCGATTAGTTCTCTAGGTTACGATATATTTGATTTCTTAAGTGCGTTGGCATTAGTAAAAAAAATATTAAACGATAATATTACGTCAAAATTTATTATCAATTGAATACAAGAGATGATTATCGTTTGACACACAATTTATAGTACGTGGTTAACAGATAAAGATACTGTTTTTAGCGTAAACCTTAATGTTTTGGCTAAAAGAAAAAAAGTTCGTCGAAAAATTTCAAGAATGATTCACGTTTACCTCAATCATGGTCTTCTTTTGAAAGAAATTGATCTTGATAGTGGTATTGAAAAAGGCTTATCTGGATAATCTGCTTGCAAATTTGTTTTGTAGAAGGTCAAGTTTCCATTTCGTAGAAGTAACTTGAGTACATCGACTATCTAATCTAAACTCCTTAGCAATGAAATATTTCAGTAGCCGGTTTATCATCTATTGCTATATTAAAATATACTATATGAAAAAAAAATTGTTTCCGTTAAGTGACGCAATATGAGTTAATATTGATTGCATTTCATATGCAGTTAAAAAGAGGCAATATTTAAATTATTTATTAAGCGTTAACCTCTCATCATTATCATTATAGATAATTTTATTTTTCATTAAAGAAAGTAAAATATGTCAATAAGTTTATTTAACTATCAATATAATGTAATGAATTATAATTGAAGATTGAAGTAATGATCTGTCATAATTCACATCAAAATGAGGTTAAAATTGTTATTAAAAAAATTCCATCGAATTAAGTTAATCAAGCGAACGGAAAATGTTTACGTCGATATCCATAATTAAGTTCAAGAGTGTATAGATTTTTGTATAGAATTGTAGAAATGCATTACCGAAATTTGAATAGCTTGATAAACTGGGTGGTATCAAAACATTGTTAATATATTTTATGCGAGTATATTATAAGTTGTATTTAAGTTAAATAACTTGATTGGCACTAAGTACTATATTTTTTATAGTAAAATCTAAAACCAAACAAACTTTATAAATTAAAATAAACAAATTAATTTTTCTAATTTATAGGGGGCTTTAATAATGTTATATTTTATGAATATTTGTTTGATAATTGTGAGAAATCTGTACATACTTATCAAGCAAATTTTAACACAGGATGCCCAACCATCTAAAACACTTTTAAATCGAACTGTTTTTGTTTGTTTAAATTAATAAGGTTCCAATAATTTATATTTTGCAATGTGGAAATGAAAAGTTTCCTACTTTTAATTAAAGTGATCGTACTCATTAATTATTAGGCCCAAAGTGAAATATTCGGAATTTTAAGAGCATATGCAGATCGTACCGAATTATTGATCAATTGTTGATGATTTCTATTTGGCAATCAACATTTTCATAATAAAAGTGTCTATAAAACTACGACCAAGATCAAATTGAAATGAGATTTTAAATATAATTGCTTAACAATAATAACAAACAGTGTGATATGCGCATCATATGGGATTTTTCTAATAAGAGCTTTATTCTAAATTTGACTCCGACATCATAACTTCGCGCTTCTATCAAGATGAAGATTGACCAAAAATAGTGATCATGTAATACGCTTTTTTTAATTGTTTTAATTCAAAAGTTGGATAATTTCTTAAAATACTGAGTATTTTAAATTTTTCGGAAAAAAACGTTTTCATTTGGCCGACAACTTGTATGTATCACGTGAATACTATTTTTTTCATCTTGATCGAAGGACGAATTGATGACAAATTTCGAGTTTTTAATAAAAACATCTCGTGTTTTAGTTGTCCTATATTTTACTGGGAACTTCTGATAGGAGATGTATGAGTGGCGATTATCATTAAAATCCACGTACTTTATGTAACTGCCGACGTTTCGTTCAGATCCTGGCTGACCTTCATCAAGACTTTAAAGAGTTGGAACCAAACGATACTTAAATTCAAAAATTTCATTTAAATTTAGGTGGTTCATTAAAATTTCTTTTAAAACCTTAATCTATTCGAATCAATAATTATACAATTACGTAAAAGCAACAAACTTAATGTTTAAGAAACGACGTGTATAAAATGTAGGAAAACTAAAATAAATATTAAAATAAACCAGGAGATTTTAACAAATTAAGAAACATATTGTGCTGTACTTCCATATTTTTCCTAAAAATTGCATCGGAGTGGGATTACGTGTTAGATGGTAAGGATCATACCTATACAAGGTAAGACTAAATAAATTTAAAAAAATGGTAAATAATTTATTACTTCATTAATATTCAAAAAGTGAATTAAAATTCTATATAACCGTCTACAAAATAAGTATTCATTATATTATAATAGAAAGAAAATATTTTGTTTTTTATAATACGTGTGAAATAACATTGACGTTAAAATTGTATTTAATTTGTTTATCTACATTAAAATTAGGTCTATAAACTATAACAGACGAATGCATGGGATTTCGTCTTTTGTCAACAAAACCGTTTAATAATGAAAATTGCATTTAATTTACATTGCAGTTTAACACGATTGGCACAATTATTTATTAATTAATGTGCTGGTAATAGGTTAGACGTAAATAAACATAATTTTTGATGTTATCAAACAGCAGCAACCATTCTCGCAATAGTCTCAATAATCAGCACCAGATTCACGACTGCAAGCGCCATGATAGGCCGTCATGTTTTTAGACTAGAAATCAGAACGGTAAAATGAGAATTCTAGATCAAGAACTTTCTGAATAAATGATTTTTAACGTCAAATAACATGTATGATTTGATCATTATACACTGTGTCCAGAATAACGAGAGCCACGGTAGCAGATACACACTTGGTTAAATGGGACAAAAGTTGCGACCTCAAAACCCAAAAAAATGGCGGTTAGACATCTTTGAAAATTTTATGCGTTTTTGAGATATATTAAAAATTTTGATTTTTCGATTTTACATTTTATTTTTTCTGGATTTAATAGTGGAGCAATTCCGATGACACTTCTCCACAGAGGAAGAGATTAGGGAGAGATTAAGAAGAATATTTGAAAAAATATGGAAAAGAGAGGGTTACCAGAAAAATTGAGAGAAGACATAATATGCCTAATATACAAAGAATAAGATAGGAAAGATAAAAGAAATTACAGAGAAGTAAGCCTTCTGAATGTCGCGTATAAGATTTACGGTGAAGTAATAAAAAAATCTTGTAAATATTTTCAGTCCGGTTGTCTACACCCTGGTAAATTTGTTAGATATACTTGAGCAGCAAGGCGAGAGTTCTTGTAGCCCTTTATGTATGTACAAAACATCATATTGTTCATTTGTTGTCACTTAAAATAATTAAAGAAAAACAATTATTATAATAAATTTTGTTTAATTGTAATCATGGTCACTTGAATTAAAACAAAACAATTAATATTTTTCATAATTTTTTATTCGTATACAGGGTGCTTCAAGGTAAGTGGCCTATTAGACGTTATGGTGAAACTACAAATACATTAAAACTGAAAATTTGCGCTCATGGTAGTTCAGAAGTGCTCTATTTAATGAAAATAATGACACGGCCTTAAAGTTAAAATTTTTTAATCGTTTTTTAATTACAAATTTAAGCGCGATTTTAATAAGACTTGGCATTGTAAGCTAGTATTATTGGACGAATGTTGAGAAAATGTCTAGAAAATACAAATACCGGAAGTGGATGAAGCACGCATGACCATTATGTAAATTAACATAGTTTTTGTTGCTGTCTGTATTTTTATTCGATAGAGAATTCAAAAATGATCAAAAAAAAAAACGAAGATAGGAGGTCTAGAATGTGTAGGGAGGTGTAAGAAAATGTAGACCATGTGAAGCTAGTGTGTAGTAAAATCAGAGCAAAGGAAAGAGAGCTGCTGGGAGAAAAAAGCAGAGAGGTTGAGTGGATGAGAAGGGTTGTGGAAAAAAAATGGATAGAATAAAGGTAAAGAAAGATAATAAGGATAGAATGAGGAAAAGAGTTAGAAAACGTTTTTTTTTTATAATCCATATATTAGATAATTTATTACGAGGATTGCGATCTACAATAATTTATTACACTTGAACAATAAAAGAAATGCATGAATGAATTCTTTATTATCCTATTTTTAAACTAACGAACGTATAACAGCGTATAAATTGCAGCAACATTTTGCTCGAAAAATAAAATAAATGTCTAAGAGGGTATAAAGAAAGTGCGTATCTATAAATTTTTTTATAGAAGTGAAAAAAAAGATACGGTAAATATAATGTTTTAACAAAGCATGATCCTTAAGACGGAGTTATACTTGCTTCGCTTGAACTGAATTCAAATCAGAAGAAATAGACAAATGCGTTTTATTCAAAATATTTCAAATAAAAGTTATAGATAATAAAATTTCCTAGAATATTTTTCTCCATGACTTTTCTTGTATGATTAATATTCTTGGAAATATCGCTAAAATAAATGAGATATGACAATAAGGTGGCATGAGTCTCATAGTATTCATAAGATCAGAAAATAGTTTAAACAAAAGTTGTCTATAATTAAATAATAATTTTTATTTGAAAAAAAAATGTGTAATTTAAAACTAAAAAAATAGGAAAGATAATTACAAATAATATTAATTGATGTTGAAAACGGATAACTTAAACATATCTTATATGAATTTGTGAAATTTATAGATTATAGAAAAGCTACAAACCTGTTGCGTTTGTTCAATTGATATCAGAAATCTCCATCATTATTAAAAGCCCGTAAATACCAAGTTTAGTTCAAGTTGACCAAAAGTTTTTGAACGACGGATTTAGAGGTGAGAAGTGAGCACCTCCTCCTCAACATATGCTACGTGAAAATATAGCATCCAAGAAAACAAAAAAATTGTTTAGAATATTCCCATTCTGGACAAGAAACATAAGTAGTATTTAAATTTTTTGTTTTGCATACATTTTATAGGAAAAGGACTTTAGAGCACTTGTTTTAATAAATTCATTTTTCTCATAATTGTTTGCACTCGTTTTATTGTAATTATTGTAAAATTCTCACTCATATTGATTTATGAGTAACAAATATTTCTTTCTACTCCCGTTTGTGTTTAACTTCTTATACCCGTGTGTGAAGTATACATACTCAATGCTATGTTCCTATGATATTTGTTTTGATACTGCCACAAGAGTTAATGCATTATTCGACATGTGTGAAACAATTTATAGACAGTTGTGCTTTAGTAACCATTCTTTTTGACGTGTGTAACGTCAAACTCATCAATTTAGTAACATTAGTTGCATATTAGTTGTTATTAATTTATTTTTAATGGTATGTTGCAGAAAAGGTATAGTGTCCAAAATGAGCAAAACATACTTTCTACTTTATGGTAAGGCAAAGTTATAACTAACACAGCCACCTTAAACAATTTGAAAAATCATCAATAGCTCGGTCATTTTGACTTTAGGATAAAAAATAATGGGACACTTTTTTGTTCAGTATTCAATTTCCTATCGATTGAGAATATTGTATATAGGGTGTCCCATTAGAAAAATGCAAGAATTTGACATAACTCGCGAACGCGATGTTCTATTTTTATTCTGTTTTCACCATAATGATGACAAATAAAAATGCTACTAGTTTGCCTACCGACCCTGTAGCTCTAATAATAACACAATTAGAAATAGTGCCGACTTAAGTTTGAAAACTGTATACACATTAACAAAATTAGTATATTAAAACCATTCTATGATACTCCATTGTGCAACTTTAGATTATAACATTTTATAAATGCATATTTGTCAGTACAATACAAATCTTGAAAGGATTATACGCACACGTGCTGAATTCATTATCATCCTGTGAAAAACAAGATAATTCTAGAATAGATTCGTACTATTTACTGTAGCATTTATCATTTTTAATGCAGAGTTAGTGATATTATATTTCCATACAAATTATATAAACCAATTTATTTGCGCTAATGAAAATATTCAAAAAGATTATACCAATTCGTTAAAAAAATATTTGAATTATCAATTATTTTTGAGAAAACATACGTTAATGGATTGCGGTTCTAATATTATAAATAAACTTGTTAATGTACAAACTCAATATTGTATCATGAAAAGTGTTCTCATTTTTCGGAAAAGATTGCGATGTGCTTATTCCTAAAGAACACATTTTGAAAGGATACTTAACATAAGAGTTAAAATTAAATTAAACTGTTTTTACCCAGACATATTTATATAAAACATTTAAGATATTTAATACTTTCGTACTATTTTTGTAACTTGTTTACTAAAAATATTATATAGAAACCCTTTTTATTTTGAAACATTAAATATTAGTATATATTTTTTTAATTCATATGATATGACGTTACAACATCATTTATTGACGGTAATTACTTAGTATATTTTGATAATTTTCCATTACGTTATAAAAATATAAAATATTCGGTTCATTCAATTATAAAAACGAAAGTAAATAAGAAATTTAATAATTATATTCTGTTTACTTCATTTTTGTGATAAATATTTAATATCAAAAGAAATCAGCTTTTTTACGCAAAGTTAAAATTTAATTATATGAAGAACTGGTTGACCCGACAAACTTTGTTTTGCCCAACATAGATTTTTTGATTGAAGTAATTTCGAGCATTCACGATTCATCCGAAATTTGTAAATATAAACTATTTCACTCTAAAAGCTAATAATAATAAAACGCTACCTGTTGAGAATTTTTCTACTTTTTTCTTCGCGGATCAATTACGAACAAACCCACAAAAGAAAATATCCAATTTGGTCAAATCGTTTTTAAGTTTTGAGCATTCAAACAAACCACGATCCATTTTTATTGTCCAAAGAAAACGTACAGAGACGTTTGCGAAAATCCAAAAACCGGTCAATTTTGTTTTGAAGGGGGGGGCAGCTTTGGCTTTTTGAAGGAAAGGATTTTGCTTGTCAATTTTGATTAAAACGATTGACGCCTGTCAACATTTCTAGTTAGAAGGTGATTTGCGGATATCCGTTTTTAAAATTATAAATTATTTACTCAATAGCTGAGAGGGTTGAACTTAAGCACTTTTTTTTTCAAAACAGTAGGTACGGAAATGTAACCTCCAATTTATTTAATCAACGCCATCCAGAGAAGAACACCTAGAGAAAGTATGTTTTGGAATTCCAGCTAATTGGATTGGTAGCTAACAAGAGGAATGTAGAACGTTCACTCAGAAAAGTAGTAATAGGAGTGGCACTTTTGGGTCAAATTGCTATTAACCCGAAGCAAAGTACAAGTATGGCTGCGGAATCTGGCTTGTCGCGAACCAGCGTACTACGAGTTCTAAAATAGCACAAATTTCACCCTTATAAGATAAAATTAGTACAACAACTGAACGAAGACGTGAAATAATGAGCAAACGAATAAATGTAAACCCAAACTATCTTTCAACATCTGCTTAGGATGAGTGCACTTTTTTAAATGGAAGTATTAATCGACATAACTGCCGGTATTGGCCGATTCAAACCCGAACTTATTAAGTGCACACTCAAACTCCGCAAAAATTAAATGTTTGGCCCGGTATTTTGGTGATCGTATCGTTGAACCTTTTTTCCTAAAAAAAATTAGAATGAAGAAGTATATTCTGATCTGCTAGAAACCACATTGAACCAATGTTAACCAAAATTTTGGAAAATAATCAAGGATAATTGAAAACCAGATCACCAGATTCGACTCCAATATATTTTTGTTGGTAACTTGAAATGCTAAATTTAATTCCACTACACTGGTTTCTTTACAAAAATTACGTGAATGAATGGTAAACGAATGTCGACTCATTACCCTTACAAAATGAACGAAAAAGTAGAGGGCATTTTAAAATTTAAATTTTTTTTGCATTATTAATACTTGTTTAATTGAAACAAAAAAATAGCTACTATTAATTTTTTACGTTAAATTAATTTTTTTTAAATTTTCATGTTATTTAAAAGTTGTTCATCACTTACTTTAGGAATTGGACTGACAATGTTAACAGCTGTCAGGTCATTGCTTATTTCTTAGTGTTTTCGCAGTTAAAACTTCAATTATTTTAATTATGAATAAATTTTCAAAAATTTACTGGAAAGCAAAAGCTTTCAAATGAGGTATCGCTCGCCCTATCACCCCATAATAAGATTTTAGTGTTTTTATCACAGCGCGAAGAGGTGAAACAATGTAAGGGTAAAACTTAAGCCAAAATTGCCCCTCTTCAAAATAAAATTGAACGGTTTTTGGATTATTCCGAAAAAGCATTCCAGTTTGTTACGTTTTCGTTTCACACCCTGTACAAAGACGTATAGTTACGAAACAGAAGCTTATAAAATAATAATATTAGGAAAATTTTTGTACCATGAAGACTGTGGTGAAATGCTTCCAAAACATGTTTACAAGAAAAGATTTTAATTTGATTGTGTTTAACGCGGAAATGTCAAAAGGTCAAAATGTAAACGATAAGAAACGTCGTCAATATTATTTAACATGATTTGTCCTAATGCACTTCCTGCAACAGTTCGAGGTGTTTATTACTTTTTGGCATTCCATAAAAAGAAGAATGAATTAAGTTAATTTAATTTATTTAGGTAATACTTTCATAAATCTATATTAAACCGACATTAATTATAACATGGAATTTTAAATTTTCTACTTTGAATTGAACTGAAGTAAACAATTATCGATATCGCAGTTCAACAGACCTATAATAACCCTTGTCCTCAATAGACTATATTTTCTTTCATTAACGATAATTCTCATGACCACAAACAACAAATAAAGAACACAGTAACAATTAATTATTCTGTTTAAAAAACTGCATATTAATTGAACTATCTATCAGAAATTATGCCAAAACAGTACGTCCAGTTACGTATTTTTAACATAATCAAAATTGTGTAACCAAAAGAGGATCCAATGAAGAAATATGTAAATACAGTGAAACTGTAAGTTCCAGTTTGGTAGCAGTAATGTTTGAGGTAAAGTGTGGAAATTTCGTAACACAAAGAAAATTGAAGCACTTCCACTCAATGCCCTTTTAACAAACAAAAAAATCACAACTTATTATTCTAAAGAAAAACTTTTTTTTGATAGTTAAAACCTATTCAAAAAAGCATACTAAAAATAATGACCTATTTGATATCTATGATACATTTTAAATATTGTATTGTGATGTAAGTGTTATGTTAAGTATTATGTTATGTTATTATTTTAAATTGAAACCTCTTTAAATAATAAAATATGAAAAAAAGTTTCAACAACAGTTGTAGTAAGATCTTACCTACAACTTTTGTTTGAAACATTTTTTTAATGCCTCAATTTGTAACAAAAATACAGTCGATTTTCAAAAAAGTATTTTTTGACTACTGTCATGTGCAATGCGTTATAGTTCTCTTGATATTTCAATCATGCATTCTTTGATTCAAGTTTTTGAAAATTACAAAATCAACATTATTTATTATAAAAATCCTAAATTTTAGCGAATAACATTTCTATAAAGATTTGAAGTATTTTTAATAAGTAAAATTTACTTTGAAATTAGGCTTTGTACGTTTGTTTTTCTACAAATTGTTGGTCATCATTATTTTAATAATTAATAAAATGATTTTTGCAAACTTTTCTTCTAATACGTACTTTTTCGTCATATTAAAATTAAACCGGTCTCGTTTACAATGGAGGAAAAATATCAACCACTCAATTTGATATTTTAACAATAATATTCTTTATAAAAATTCAACGAGTTATACTTCAAATTCTATAATCTTCATTATTAATTTAATTTAAATGGTGCATTATTTTTATGCACAGGTGCAAAAACGCGTCTCTTGAAAATTCACATAATTGAATATTTGTAGTAGCAATTGCATATAGTGAAAACGTAATTATTATTACATGTATTTATAAAAGAGCAGTGGAAGGTGAGGTAAAAAGCAGGTGAGAATGCCGAGAGCAGAAGCTGTGTGAGTCATAATTAGGTTGAAAGTTTTCACGGGTGTATTTCCTGGTCCAAAATATTCAAAAATTTTGTCAAAAAAGGTCAACTGTCGGAGTTATACCGTTTAAAGATGGCGCCCAAAAACTGATCAAAACTCTATTTCTTCGAAACGACTATAACTACTTCAACAAGTTTTGGCACATTTCACATTATTATTACGAGCTATCGGCTGATTATAAAACATAGTGAAAATTACAACCAGAAGCGTACATTTCATTATAACAAACATAAAACAGTATTACAATAAATGTTCAAAATGCCCTCCATTAGCTGCAATCACAACGACGAATAAGAGAAGCGTACACTCTTCAAATAGGAGTTGGCGCTATTTATTATTCTTTACAGCAATTGTTTTTAATTATTGATTTCCTCTCGGTAAACCAACTGCTTTAAACTACTCCAGAAGAAAAAGTCCAGAGGGTTCAAATCCGGACTGATTGGTCCAAACCTACCAATCCATCTGTCAGGGTAATACTGGCCAAGCTACCTAGAAACATTCCTGCCATTGTGCGGGGGTCTTGCTGGAAGATTAATTCTTGTCTCATATTCAATGGCACATCCTCTAGTTTGTGATGCAGGTTGTTATCAAAGAAATGCAAATACGAGTTGGCGTTCAAACTGTTGTCAAGTTTTTGTAGCTCGAATACTGTATTGTTACAAATTCCTGCCCAAAAATTAAACGAGAATCTTTGTTGGAATCGTCTGCTTCGAGTTACCAGAGGATTATTCAAGGAATAGTAGTCTAAATTCCTATAATTTGTAATACCATCACGGGTGAATATTGCCTTATCAATCCATATTACCTTCGAAAGGAAGTTTAAATCGTCATTGATTCTCCCACGAAGCCACTGGCAAAAAACTAAACGCTGCTCGGCATCCTCGGGATGCAATGCGTGAACACCAGTATAATGATAAGGATGCAACTCTTCCCTACGTAAAATTCGTGACACAAAACTTTGCGGCAATCTCAACCGGGCAGAAATTCGACGAGTACTGGTTGTTGGATTCTCAACAACAATGTCAATAACATTTTCCTCGCGTTGGATCATATTTGCCGGTTGCTGTTTTCCTGCTCCTTGAGCTCGATCAAGGCCAGCTTCACGAAGTCTTCGGAAAGTTGACGTGAATACTGGATAAGACGAAATTCTTCTCGTCGGGAATCGACGACGGTATTCTCTTCTAGCTTCTAGTGAATTTTCGTCGCAAAACCCATATACGTATACGGTGTCTGCTATTTACACAGACGTAAACTCAACCATTATGCAATTATCTTTGTTAACAGAAAGTTATAACACAGTAAGTAACAGTAATTGATTTTCTTATTGATATCAAGCTCAACTGATCTGACAACACATATCAGTTTGTTTGTTAGAAACATCTCAACTACGAACGTTTTTATTTTCCACCAATGCGGTGGAAAAGAAAAACGCTTCTGGTTGTAATTTTCACCATGTCTTTTAAATTAGGTGATAGCTCGTAATAGTAATATGAAATGTGCCAAAATTTGTCGAAGTAGATATAGTCGTTTCGGAGAAATACAGGTTTGATCAGTTTTGAACGCCATCTTTAAACGGTTATAACTCTGTCGGAGTTGATCTTTTTTGACAAAATTTTATAAGATATTTTTTTAAATATTTTGGGCCAGGAAATACACCCTTGAAAACTTTAAACCTAATTACGATTCACCCTGTACAGTATACTGACGCCAAGAGCTAGCAGTAGGTATTATTTAAAAAATATTTTAAAAATTGATAAATTATTGAACATTTATATAACATTTTTTTCCTTGAAAAATAAAGGTAGAATGACCTAAAAAACATTTGCATACTTACATTTTATGTTAATATGTTTAAATAAATTAGTATATAATTTGTTTAGACAAATGGCTTACGAATCTGAAGGACATCTGAAGTTCAACAATATTTTGTATTCTTGTCTTGATTATCTGTTTTTCCATTATTTTGTTTTGTTATATCTTTAACCCACTATTTTTTCGTCATTGTCGTGACTGGCGCTTGGACCGGTCCATTATATGTCGTCATGCAATGGCTGTGCTGTTATATTTTATGTTTTTATTTACCTTCTATAATAATCCACTATTGCACACGGTTTCGTCACCACACTCTACAGGTTTATACTGATCTTCTGGGGCACCATACATAACACTTACATCACAATACAATATTTGTATAATGTACCATACGAATCAATAAAATTGTTACTAATAATTTAAAAGCACTAATATATTTTCCAGATTGAATTAAACAATAAAAAGCTCTCATTTGTCTGTATGCAGTGCCATAAACTATAAACTAAAAAATTATTAAAATATCAAAAGAAAATTTCACATTAAAGTTTTAGCATTAGACTTTAGTTATAACTTCACTTATTAAAAAGTTTCCTTAAATTAATGTTCGTGCAAAAGGACCTTCATTGCACCTTGTACAATTTGATCTATTAAAGAATCCGCTTTACCTCTGTAACAAATAAAGATATTTAAAAAAAATTCAAATAAAAGTTGTAGCTCAAGATCTAGCTATAACTATATTATAACTATAACTTTTTTACATTTTAATTTTTTAAAAAGTTATATTAAAAAAAAAAAAAAACTCAGGTAAACAATACAGGTGTGCACAAGGTAACCACATTACTTTGCGTGGAGAAAGTTTGATTAATTCCCTAATTGTTTCTAGATTTTGAGAAAATGTGTATATTGATTGGATTATATAAAATTATTGTTAGTACCTATAAGCGGTTCTGAAGACGTGTTCAAATTCAACAAGAATTGTTATTAGCAATTATTGTCATTCGCAATTGCCTTGCATTATGTTTGTGGCTGTTTCGTCAGAGTATAAAGTAGAAATATTTAGGGATCAAATTAATATAAATAGTGGTAATTTAACATACTAGACGGTATTGATAAAACTGTTACGAAAAAATTTTATTCCAAAAAATTACCGTGTTTATTAAAGTTAAATAATTAATCCATAAAACATATAATTTAGGTGCCTAATAACAATTTTGAAGTAAGTCTATAAAGGCGCGTTTTGACAAATACCTTTGCAGGCTTCCACAATAACAACGTGTAATAAATAATAGCGTTCGTTTACTTTTATTATCGATTGCTTTTCATACGTTATTTTAGGAATGTGTGTCTTCTCAGCCAATGAAAATCTTAAGCTTTTCGCTCTGAAACGTGTTGTGTTGCTCCTATTATAAAAGCAACTTGTTAATTTGATTCAATAATGAAAAACAAATTTTTATCAGAATCCTCGTAATATAAACGAACAAAAACGTTATTTATGTAGGTTATATCCATTAATATAAATAACATGATTTACAAGAAAATGTTCGAAATAAAATTCCATTTTGATAAAAAAAATATGTTCAGTAAATGTTAATGTTGCAACACTTGATAGATAATCATAATCTAATAGATCAGATACAAATTATTACAAATGTTAATACATATTATTTTTCAATAGATTGTAAAGTAGTAGTTAGATTTATTATACAAGACGATAAAATAGCATTTTATAATCAATAAGTGTTGAGACATCTAGTGTCGTCTCGTGTTATCGTAACACGTCCAAAGATGCATTATGCATTAAAGCAACTTTGTCGATCCTTCGATTTTTATAGCCAACTAGATGTTGGCATAAAACAACAATTTCGAATCGCCTGCTGTAAGTTCGCAAGAGATTGTGCAATAGTAAACAAACACCGACAGCACAGAGCGCGTGTGTATTATAGTGAACTTACACTCGAGTTGTCTCACTCCTGAAGAGTCCCGAAAGAACGAAACAGCTGTCGAATGATTCTCGGTGTTTGCTTGCAATTGTACTTCAGCAGGTGATTCGAGATTGTTATTTTTTTGCCAACACTTAGTTGGCTATAATAATCGAAGAACCGACTTACGTAACTGTTTACACATCTGTTGACAAAGTTGGTTCAATGCATATTACAATTTATCTTTGAGAGCCATTTTAGCGTCGAGTTGCTGAGATGCTAACAAGCTTAAGAAAATAATGAAATTTTATCGGCGTGTATAATACATTTTTTTTTCTGTGGCAAATGTTAAAGAACACCCAATTCCAAATTATAAAGAAAAACCAATTTCAATTTGAATGTAAATGCATCGAAAATTTGAGTAGTTGTTTTATTAAAAATTTTGGGTTGCTACAGAGTATGTTTGAGAAACACCGCTCTCTGATGTAGAAGAAGAGACTAAGTACGCTTCCTCAAAAATCGCGGATGATTTATGAAAAAGAATACAAGTGCTTCCAAAAATGGAAAAACTTGAAGAATATCAAAAGCTTAAATGGCATATTTCTCAGAGAAGTCGAATTATTCAATGCTAAAGGGTAAGCCACTAGTAAATTAAAATTGTTACATCCAAAAACTGATCGCATTACTAAAGAAATTATCTCATGGATACAAGTCCAAAAAGTCGAAAATATTTGAACCGGATAATTAAAGAAAGCTTCTGAAGACATATATCTCTTTATCAAGGTGATGTGTTTAAATAGTGACTTCAGTAATATTTATAATGCAGATTTGAAATTATAGGTTAATGCAATAATGAGTTTAATTTTAATTTTTAATGTTGACAATAGAAAATCGGTCATAATTATTTCGCTCGTTGATACCAAAACCAAGAAAGATCGGTCGTTTTGTAATAAAATACGCCAACTTGCGCTCTTCATTAATTATCGTCAGGAAAAGTGCACAATCCAACATTCTATAAGGTTCCTAAGAATATTGCTGATTTCTTGAAGGTACCGAATTCAGAAATGATGATGATACAATGATGACAAACTCGGGAGCTGATTTAACCACACGGAAACGCGTGAGTGGATGAAAATCGTCATCTGTTGTAGACTTGTAGAGTTAGGTTTTTTTACAACTGAATTTAGGAAACACATTGATTGCCATGGACGTTTTAAAGTTGAACATAGGGATGTGTCATGCATTTGAATGGGCAGACCGTGTATGTCAATAAATGTATATAAATCAATACATACAAAATGAGGCATTAGTGTGAGGAAGCCCGATATATCCGCTATTATAAAAAATACCAAAAATGTATTTAGATAAATTTTAGGTATACTTAAACTACATCTTTTAAAATTATTTACAATGATACTTTCTAAACTAAGTAATGCCAACAGATAACTGTAACGACGATTAAATGTTTAAATGCAAATCGTTATCTAACCGATAACTTAGAATGCAATAAACACTCGTGTCGATAAAGCCACTTAGTTTATACTATTTATACGTGTCCCTATTACACGAGATGTCGTTAGGCACACATTTCACTTTATTATACAGTGTGTTTCATTACTTGTGGGTAGAGCAAAGTTATGTTTTTTTAAATGGAACACCCTATATACTATTATGAATTTGAATTGTGTTTACTTTGTTGCAATATCTGCTGATAAATGGATGATATAATGGAACTTATATTCTACGTCTGTTTCAACACCACACATCCATATGTTGTATTTCCAGTGACCACAGTAGACCGAACGAACAAACGATCAAAGTATTATATGGTACTACCTACGACCGAACTACTATAGGTTTTTACCGGATTCTGAAATCATACAAATCGTAATCAAATTATGTAAATGAAAAACTCCTTCCTTAAAATTTTACCAAACATAATATGAGGATTTGTTTCGATTAATTGGGACTCTCACCAATTTTATGGCTCGGGTTAAAATGTCACATTAGACTCTCAGGATGTCAAAAAATTTAAATTTTCGAAATTTTTTGTTGTGCATGCCTGTACTTTTAAAAGATTTTCGGTCCACCATACATAGCCGAAACCAGAAAAATTAATTTACAATATTTAAATTTATGTTTAAAGTTGTTTTTATTATGTCTGCATTTTTGTTTTGACTGTTGTTGTTCCGTTTAATAAAGAATTAATGTTCAAATTTGTTGATTTTACTTTATCTATATTAATATGTTATGTCGTTTGTGCGTCCTCACCTTCGTTTTTACCGAATACTCTCGATTCATTTTACGAATTCACATGGAGTACATGCGAAAATCGACCTTTTTTCAAATTCGTCTCACATTAGAACGGCTTGAGATATTTTTGTTTCGACTAAAGTTTCGAGTTTACGAAAGATGTGTCTTAATTTTTCGATTTAGATTTTTTTTGTACGAGGGCATCTTCGAGGTTAAAAAATGTTAAAAAGTGTCAAAAAAATTTCAAACAAATTGAGTCGAATTGAAGTTGACCACAACTCGCTTATTTACGGACCGATTTTCAAAATTCAAAAAGCATCATACGCGGATCAAGAAATAAAAATTTTTGGACGTTTCAGTTTTGTGAAAACCTCGCGTGTTTTCAAAAGTTATAAGCGATAAACGTTTCCGACAAAATTTGATTCGAAAACTAAAACGGCCATAATTTCTAAATTATAACAGATAAAAAAAAATTTATTTAAGAAAAACGTTCCTTTTATGACCCTATCACATAATGTTTAATAAAATTTATCATTTAAAAAAATTTTTTTCAAGCAATTTTACATTGTTATACGAATACTGGAATTTTTATAACTCCGAATCATATTACGTAAAAACACGAATAAAAAATCAAAATATTCGTAATTTTGCAAATTTTCGAATGGTTTAACTGTAGAGGATTAAATTTCACCCAAACAAAATCTTCGTATGCACGAACTTGATGACTCACACACGCGTAACTGCGAGCGTTATGCGAACCAAACAGTCAATCTTACCTAAATAAACTTTGTTGTATTACGTTAAAGCGGTCGAGCCAATAAATCCGGTTCTAAATATTTTTTTAATAAATAATTTGTATTCGTACTACATCTATATCTTCTATATTAATATGTTATCTCATTTGTGCGTCCTCACCTACTCTCGATTCGTTGCGAGCGCACACCCGAATACTCTCGATTCATGCTAATTATTGTTCATGACTGTCTGCTCTTTAGAAGCATATTTATTTTTGTGACTTAACGCATGCGTAGCATGCTGGCTTTCTCTAGTATTCTAATATAAATTGAAAAATTAGTAGAAACTACATGGAAGCTCAAGCAAGCCAAATCCAGAGGAAAACAACCTTTTAAAGGTGGGATGCCCTTATTTGACTTGGAAGAACTTATGGCAACCCAATGCCTACGGTATTGGGTGTTTGAACGCAATTTAGTTAAATCTCTGGTTGAATTTTAAATACTGTTATAAATTTAGATTCAAAGTTCATAACCTGTCAGTTTGTATTGCCAACCTCAAAATTAAAAAATATCGACATGAATTTTTATTTCAAAAATATATTTTATTTATTTTGCAAAAGAGGCGCAAATTATAAAAAAAATAGTGTGTGATACTCGCTGCGCTCCTCGTGCTCTAAACCCGTGCGTACGCCAAAATGCTTCTTATAAAAATCGTATCATAATCTATTATTATCTACCCTTGCTGTTAAAGTATCACTTTATCTATCCTTGATGTTAAAGTTCTATTTTATCTACTATTTTGAATAGATAATAAACGATTTAACATTTGCTATAGAAAAAAAATATTCTTTTAAAATTTAAACCATTATTTAGCTTGGTGCTGAATAATCGACTATTTGATCGTCGTCGTACTCAGTATTTACGGACAAATATACAAAAGCACGCTATTGTCAATCTTGAAAGGCAAACGCGGGCCCATGTAGCCCTACTTTTGCCTGTTGTTCCCCTTAGAGAGGTCAGGGAGAGATGGGACCCAGCATGTGTTACTCCCCCGTAAAATTTTGGCAATTTTCAACCCTGGGGGATGCATAAGTAACAAACAAACAGACACACAATCACCTATATTAATATAGATGATCAGATTTAAAATAATAATCTAATTGGCTCGAACATTTTTGCCAATACCATGAAAAGGTGATGTTGAAAAAATTGGCTACAAAATGTTGTAAACTATAGTCGTTATCGTGGCAGGACCAGAGGAAATGGTAGTGTTAGAGAACCATTGGGATCTAATGAATCTTTGACAAATGCAGTAAGATTATTTACAAGACATTCTCTTTTGTGTTCGTAACCGGTATGTTCAGAACTTTCGAGGGGTAATTCGCTGGGGAAGTTTAGTGTACAGGTGCAGGAAAGTATGAGGAAGTAGTGGGAAGTAGAGAGAAATATAGAGAAGTACGGGGAATAACAAATAACAAAATGTTAAGGAAGTACTATGAAGTATAAGGAAGTACAACTAATTGTTTAAAAACTCATTCTAAATTTAGATTTCCCGCCAATTCTTTTACATCCACCTACAGATAATTATGGCAATAGCATAACTGCAACAGCTTTAAAGTGTGATTAGGCGTATGTAGAAAAATTGAGGGGTCCTAATTTGGTCAAACTAAAATACTATATTAATTGGAAGTTACCCTTTCAAAAATTTTAATAGGGAATACGGGATCTGGTATTATTTGTTTGGAAACTTAGGTCATTACTGTATCGTAGTATCTATACACATAAAATCTTGGCCCGGTTTGTCTGTCTGTTCGTCTTCTCCTCCGAAACGGCTGAACCGATTTCGGAGATCGATACGTCAAATTGTTCAGGAGGTCTAGGCGTTGATCTTAGGCGGGGTCACAAGTTGACCTGACTTTTGACCTCTGACCTGAAGCGGTGACCTCACGTCTTTAATTTCAGGTTTGTCTAGATCATGCCCATTTTCAAATGGGTTTGGTTACTAGTAGTGCAATAAAATCGGCCCATATTGTTTTTATTCACTTTGCCACAGACTTCTTTGAACTGATCTGACTTAATGGAAACGTCAATAATTATAAAACCGATCCTGTCAACATGAGTTTGAATTATTTACATACTCCATGAATTGACGTTTTGTCTATTTGACAGAAAATAATAAGCTAACAGTTGCATTAACAGGTTAACTTTTTTGTTGTAGTTTCAAAACAGTTGATAATTTCTAAATAAATTACCCAAAAATGATTTTAACGATTCCTGAACGAGTGGAAATAGTGCGATTGTTCTTGCAAAACAATTTCTATGAAGTATCAGCTAGTTTTTCAATATTGCTCATTCTGATAATAATGTCAACAGGTCCCATTTGAGAAGAGTACTAGTTTAGTTTTCACTCTTGAAATCTCATAAGTACCACCTTTACAAATTTAAACTCGTTTATGTAGCTTAATGAAGATGATAGTGATAGAAGACAACACTTTGAGTGAACATCTAATCAGAAACCCACTATCTGCGTCTCAGTTAAATGTACATCTTATTTGAATGGTGTGATTAACAGGTACCACTCCAAATACAAACGTTTAGTTTGGACTAGGCATATGGCGGCCATATTTGAATTGTGGTTTTATCTCCAATTCCTACAGAGCACTGTTGATCCCATACAGATGCATTTGTACAACAACTTCCATAAAGAATATTTACATTTCCAGTAAGATGGCGCCCGCCTGCTATGCCTATTAAATGGCCAGCTCGTTCACCCGATCTGAACCCACTCCAACTGTTTCTACAGAAATTTGCAGCAAAGAATAGACGCCGAATGCAGACACATAACCCCAGATAGGTTATTATTTCAGGGATTCCTTTAAAACTAGCCTCTACCATTGTATGCAAAAGAATATAAAATGAGGTCTGCTTTTTTTCCACCGTTAATTTATTGTTTCTAAACATTGTAAGTGAAGGTTAATTGAGGCACAGTAAAAAAAACGTTGCTTTGCCTTGACAATCCTACGTAAGTTCGAAAATAAAGAACCTTTCACAAATGTACAAAACGAATTTGTTAAATTGGTGCTTAACCCTCGATGAGAGGTGATTGTTAAGCGATTGAAAGTTTCTCCGAATTTTCTTCTTCACCGATTAAAAATCATATCGTCTTTCCGTTTACGTAACTGTCACATTGTTTACTTGTAATGATAAACTTGATGACTAAGGACATTATTTTGTTAGAACACCCTGTATTATCCAAACGCTACACTACATGTACAATTGAAACATACCAAAATACAAGGAATGACTTCCAAAAAATAATACCAGACCCCCAGATTTTTGAAGGGGATGATTATTATCGTATTTTAGTTTGACCAAATTGCGTCCTCCTTTCTATTAAAGTTGACAATTTTTGGGGTTCTTGTTTAATCCATCTGATGTTCTCCTTATCTGCATCGCAACCTTTTAGTTTGAATACACTTGTATCTCAGTATCATATATACTCGTACATGTAGAAGAAGTGGAGTTAAATTGAATAAAGTAGATGTAAGATGATGTGTATACTCTAAAATTTATTTTGGAGAAAACCTACCTATATCCAAAGTAGATGAAGTATCAGGTAAGTATCAAATGAGTTTGTACTTCCTAGGAAATATAGGAAGTATTCTATTTAACGGAAGTAGTGTACAAATTATGGCCCAGCGGTTTACCCCTCGTTTCAAATCCTCTTGAAACAGGCAAATTTGTTTCATCTGAATACTAACGTAAGAAACTTAATATTGTCACTTAGTGGTCACTTGTACGTTTCCGGTACATCAATTGTTCACTGTTGTGTATGCGACACCTCTTAATGATTTTCTACTAATTTCTTGTAAATTTAATAGGTACTATAGGATGGTGTTCCATAATACCAACAGAATTACCACAGCCATCATAAAAATTAAATATAACCTCCAAAATCATGTGACATTCATATAATTACATTAACACATAAATTAACTTTTGCCAATATCAGAAACATAAATATAGAGGCTAATCCATAAAATATTTTAAATTCACAACTCCATTTTTATAAAAAACTTGCCACATAGTGAAGATAAAAAATTTGCAAACAGCAAGTGGCTGAAATAAAATATACAAAATCCACAACGATGTCTTGTTAAATTGTTTAAAAAATTAATAGAAAAACTAGAACCAGTTTTTTTTGTTCACACATTGGGAAAATGATTTTTAACAACTAAATATTATATTTGGATTACGATGTTATTATTTCAATGTCTGTGAATGCCAGTGTTTTCTGTAATTTTTTCCGAACTGATGCGGGAAAAATAGCTTCCTGATTGGCTATACACTTATATCAAATGTCATTTCTTAAGCGGCGAGTACAAAAAATGTATTATCAAAGTGGACTAGTTATAACTGAAGTACCTGAGCAAAAACTTTGCAAATGGATGAACAGTATCACGAACTCATAGTAAATAAATTTAGACGCCAAGTAAATACAGCTACTAGATCACATACTTCTCAAAAGGCTAGTCATTATGTTCTTAATTTTAAATAGAGAACTAATGTAACATTGATATTTAATATATGATATTGTTTGTTAAATAAATATGTCCTAAGAGGCTGGGAATAAATAAATAAATTAGCTACTATTATTGTTGCTTTTGAATGTCTCGTATATTCCACGATTTGTCTCCACAATTTTGGTGTTAATCAAAGTATAAATTTAAAAACTTTCGGGCTGAGCCGTAAGGCTTTAATCAGATTATGAATGCCAAAATTATGGCTCAAGCTAAAATACACTCGATTTACTATTTGTTAAGATCTTGTTATTTTTTGTTTTTCATAACTGCATAGAAATATTTTGAAATTTCAATGAAAATGATATTGTTGCATTCATTCAATCGCATCACGCAACTCACGTGATCATCACTCCACGAAATGGCTGTGGCAAGTATAATGCTTTAAAAAACTTATTATTTCTAGATAAGCTATAATGTGTTATATTAAGTACCTATACGTTTAATATTAATATAATGAGAAATATCATTTACTATAAAAAATTAAACGGGTTCATATATACGGATCACAATTACAGGACGTTATGTACTTATAATTTAAAAAATAATGATGTTTATTAACTTCTCTTATTATACCTATAGAATTTGAATATTATTTTAATTTATTCTTGTTTATTTAGGTCTAGACATATTGTTTTTAAGCGAATACAGTAAATGTGCTGAATTACACAACGTGATATTGTTGTTAGTGTATAAATAGTTTCATGTATTGCTCAATATTTCTCCAAGAAGATTTAGTAAGGAAACTGGATATGAACGGTTTAATTGAACATAATATTTACATCCGAATAATTGGATCGGTAATTAACTTTTATCGTGTTAATTAAGTATTTTTAATTTGTTTTCATGAATTGTTGACCGTGGTAGAACTTTGATGAATATTTTTGTACATTGTTTTCAACTTTCGTAGTAGAATAATGAATGCAACATAAACATTTATACTAATCCTTGAAACAAAGAAAACGATTAACTAGAGATACCTAATGAATTGTTCATTAAGTGTGACTGATGAAAAATCTAACAAAAGTTGGTGCATTTTTTTGTTTAGCAAACTAAAAAAAATCATATTTGTTTTATCAAAGTATCACCAAAATCATCAAAAACAAATTAAAACATTCGCCCATATACTCCATTCTAAGTCCAACTATATACTCGGCTTTTAGGCGAAAGCCGAGTCTATAGAAGGACAAAGAAAACAACAAATTTTGAATCTTAGTATATAGTAGATATTATAAATAAAAGTTATAGACGATAAAATTTCTTTTTTGTGTATTTTTGGAGATATTTCTGATGTCATGTGATTGCTATATCTCAGTAATTACTTATTAATCTTGAAATCCTTTAAATTAACAACTTTTATTTGAAGAAAAAATGTGTAGATTGATGATTTTTGTAAATATTCCAAGAATTCGAAAATCTATGTAGGTTAACGGCCATTTTTAATCATTTGAACTACTTAGAAATTTCTTTACAAAATTGTAGCACAGATTCTCTTTTTAATGTCATTTCAAGACCACGAATTTTTAATATAATTGTTTTAAGAAAGTCTTTTATTGACCAAATATCAGAGATTTAGTAAATTTGTGTTTGCGAAAGTAGTTCTAGAACTACAAAGTATTGAACCCTAGTTTTGAACTTCTGTGTTGCGGCACCAAAAACGAAATGGCATTATTTTCATTCGATCTTTTAGTGAATTAGGTATACCTAATTCAATCAATTATTTATGATTGTATGAACTAATCTCTCCTAATCACACTATTTTTTTTGGATGCTTGTGGAGAAACCAATTCAATGATTTACCCATACACTGTTTTTATTTGGTGCTGCTGCTTATGAGAACAATGAACGGGAATCTGTTCTAGAAATTTTAAGTAAATTCCAGCTGCGTTTGAAACCCTTAAAGATTTCACACATTTTCTTTGTTGCTTTTTGTTGATTTATGATTAAACTACAAAACTTACTTTGAGGGTAGTAGCCTATTCAAAATTGGACTTAAAAAAGAAAAAAGTAAAATATTTCAATTCACTACAAACTTGATGATATTTTAACAGTTTTACATAAACAGTTAAAAATTATTACAATCCCTTGAAACTTTCAAGGTTTTAAATTAATAATTAATTTTAAGGATTATTACAATGTTACACTCAGAACCATTTTTAAAGTTCCGTATACCGCCCTTTGTACTTTCATTGTATTTTTATCCTATTGTCATTAAAATATGCGCTTTATCATAAAACAACAAGAGATCAGTCCCCCATGTAAACAAATACAGTTTAGAAAAAATTTGGAAACAGTAAGTATTTAAACATGATTCTGGAAAAACCTATATAATATTCAGTTCAGGATTAGAAGTTCAAGGGCGAAAAATTAGTTTTTTTATTTGAGAGTTGCTCTAATTCGTTTTTATATATATCCTAGCTGAAAGAAGGTACTTTTATTCTAAATATAAATTATGAACAAGAAAATTGGAGAAGTGATGATTATAAGAACAAAATTAACTTCCTCTAACTTTATTGCTTGATTACTAAATAATTATTTACCGTAGCAATTTCTAAAAATTGACATCCACGTCGGGCAAAAAATATAATAGCGGTGCTGAGCAAATGATACTGTATACCGTTTTTTCCGATATAGCTCCCTGCCATTCTGTGTACAAATCGTAGCACGATCGTAAGTTGATCGTAGTTTAAAAATGCAATTTTGGGTGTGCCGTAATCTACAGATTCTCGTAAGTATTTATGTCTTCTCGTAGATCTCTATAGACAGAATTCGTCTAATCTTAATAGTACCGATCAGTCAAATGTTCCATTACGATCAGTTCATAAGATACGATCTACAGAATTGCATCTCTATACAACACTTGCTTAAATATTTTTCGATGGCAAAATAATTAGTACTGTTACTTCAGTGATGTTAATTATTAAAAAAAAATTATGCAACAATTACATCAGAAAATAATTTGAAACAATTTTCATAAAATCAAATTAGGAACAAAGATTAGTAAACAATGTGAATAATCAAAATTTTTGAAAATATTCTTAAAACATTAGGATAAACATTTTTATCCTAGACCTAACTAACAAAGTTTTGATAATCGTGTTTACATACTGAATAAACAAATAAAAATACTGAACGACTAAACTATTGATTAAATATTATTACCTAAAAATAGTAATAACAGTAAATAATCATGCTCAGTAAGTAAAGTTTAATCTACATTTCAGTTCTCCAATAAGTGCATATTCTTGAGTAGACCTTTTTGGCATTGATTACTATCGGTTTATAACTTTCGTATGATTTGCGGAAGTTGATTTTATTACACTTTCGCGTTAAAATCTTTTTAAATTTTTAATTAGATTTGTACCTGGATTTTATAAAAAATATGCTACGCAGTACTAGAAACTAGCCGCCGCTCCTCGCACCAGAACTGTACATCACAACCGATACGGTGTAGAAAAGAAAATGTAAATATATAACAAAGGTATATAGAAAATGTATCTTTTGGATCTGTAATTTTTTTTTAAGATCATAGAAAATATAAATACAGGGTTGTGCTTTTGAAAACGGGTCATAAGTTAATGGTTTTGGTATCAAAATAAAGCTACAATTAGTCCGTTGTTACATTAGTTTCATAATTTTAAAATTTGTATATACCGTGTTGTTGTTTGAGTTGCATATATGTCCCAAATTCAAAATTAGGTGAAAAATTGAACTTTTGTCGTTAGTCGTTATCACCGTATTATCGTTTCTTTTTGAGAACTTTTGATTAAATTATTTACTTGTTCGTTTTCGTTGGTGCAATGAGGTGTTGATATATAATTTGTATTAGCATAATTGCATTAGTCAATTTCTTTGATAAGCCATATTCCACCTTTGGGTAGTTTTACAATTGTCTAATTATTTAAAGTAACGATCCCACTTTTAGGCTTTTAGTTTGGGGTTGTATTTAATTATATTAATTAATTAACCCTATTTCACATATAAATAAAATTAGAAAAAGCAAGCTAAAGACGTCGAATCAACACATGTGGCAAATGGATATATGGTTGGTGCACCTCGAGTGATTAGCGTCTTCTAATCTAGCCGATCATTTTACCATCTACGAACCCTGAAGGAGGCTACACCTGGGAGGACCAATTCTTTATTCTTTCATCTATCGCCGTCGGTGTCTAAAACGGCGACAATTGGTATCTGGAGGCCGTTTTAAGGTACTTCGATAACTGTAAATATTTTTAGTACGTTTGGTTATCTTATTCCTGTTTTTTTAAGATCTTTTTTTAATTTACTGGAAACTAGTAGCAAACCATTTTTCTGTTTTTTTTTTAAATTTTATTTTAGCTATTTTCGTATTCACTTTTTTAAAAAAATGTGTAATTTTGTAGGCTTATGTAAATAACTTTGGGAATAATTTGGAAAGCCCTTGCCAAGTTATAATAGTTATTTTGTATAATCTACAGTAATTTTTTTTTAAATAGAGTTTTAAGCCGATTTATACGACGTTATTAATTTAATACTTTAATTGCATATTTGCTACCAAAACTTCCACATTTATTCTGTAAGTTAGTTAGTTAGTGAGTCGATAAATTTTACTACATAGCAGTCAAAAATATATGCTCTTTCATATTTTTTTAACGTAACACCGTATAGCTGTTGCTATTAGGAGTCAGCTGAATTTCAGGTTGTTTTCAAAAATTTGTCAATAAAAAATAAAAGTAAGTTTTGATAATAAAGAAAAATAGTATTGGGTTGCTTTGACAATCAACATTCCTACGTTTTGACAATAAGGCTGAAAGGAAAGTCATTAATAAGCAAATAAAAGCTTTATTCCCAAGGAACAGCTTCAAATGATATTAGAACTAAATTAAATAAGAAGGTTACAATAAATAAACATCAAAATTACTAATTTTTATTGATGAATTTTCAAAAAGACCGTGTAATTCAGCTGATTTCTGATAGCGAGCGCTATGCGCAATAATTTTAGGTGCGTTTTGATAGCAAAACCATTTTTGTCACTTGAAAGGGCGAGCAGGAATTCAAAAAAACAGTTCACAATGATAAATCCCTATGACCCGTTTTCAAAAGCACCACCCTGTATATTATAATCGCGTGATCACAGTATCTTGGTCTTTATCGGACTTTACTTGAATGTAGAACGACTATTTTTGTAAAAATTCTACAAAAAGTAAAAATGTCCTTCTCTAAAGTGTTACTTAGGGCACCACAGATTACACTCGTTATCTAACCCATTCTCCAGTATTATAAAAAAATTATTGAAATTGGGCTAGTCATTTTGACATACTGGCAGACGGTCGGAAAATATTTTTTGTCGTAGTTATAATCCGTTATTTTTTGATTTTTTTGATTTAACACCGTCGCAAAAGATCACAAAATGTGTTTAATTTAAAGAAAACAAAAAGATATAACATATCGAATGATCTAATAATTAACCTGTAAATTCTGAACACCCTGTACAGGATAATTAATACTCAATCATGAAATACTAATATCCAACTAGCTAGAAGAAAGTACATTTGTTAAGATTTATTGGATTAAAAGATAATAACTTTTTTTAAATACTTTTAATACATTTTAACCTACGTCGACGTAACTCAATACACTCTATATATACAGGGGAACATTTATGAAAGTATACCTTATTTTTACGGGTAATCAAAAATGCAATAAAATACAAGGTGTCCCGTAAGAAGAAATTTAAGTTTGACGAGTCACACATTTTTGGAATATACAGTATATTTCAAAATAATTTAAAAAAATGTAACATTTATTAACGTAAAGACTACTAAAATGACAAAACTTGTAAAACTGTTACTGTTTCGCTATAAACCTCTGTCACGTTGGTGATGATTCACCCTGTAGTCGGAGATAGATTTTTTAAACTTTAGGGAATGGACAGAAACTTTATCCATTTTATCATCAATGCTTTAACTATGAAAATCATTATATTTACTGGTATTAACAAGTAATTAATAAGTTTGTCAAACAAAAATTGAAGAATCTGTTCATAAATAAAGTTTTGCCTTTTTTAAGACAGTTGCAATAATCCAAAAACTAGAAAGAAGTTTACCTTGTAATCTTGTTAATAAAGTTTAGAATAATGTTGAATCAAAATAATTGGAAAAACATGTCAAATATTTGTTGGATGCCCTTTTCAAATAGTTTGACAATATATTACTCTTACACTTGCCCTAAACGAAATCCCAGAGTTTGAACTTTTATCCAAAGTTTTCCTACAGCTTTATTAATTTGATTAATGATTATGTTATAGATCTGTTTGCCGTCCATGTGTTACCCAAAATTCGGGTAAAATGGAGTTGGTAAATAGTTTATTAAACAGAAGTTACCCATGTGATATACAGTATGTTCTTGTAATTCACCTTACCTAATTTTGATAACATTTGCTAGCGAATAAAAGCATAAAAGAAGTAACTTTAACCACATCTGAACATACTATACATAAATAAATCCCAGATAACAACATAATGTTAATTCATGACATTAGCAATCAGTAAACACATTCATGTATTTATAATATGTAGATAATTCGTATTATAATATGCTAGTACACTTAATTAAATAGTAAATAAAATTTACGTAGACACGCGAATAAAGCATGATGATACTCAACAAGAGCGATTGATTTTTGTGGAATATTACTAAATTTCCAAAAATTTCGTATCAATCATTAAACAAATTTTAAAAATTCGTTAAATAGAAAGAATACTTTCAAGTAAAACCTGTAAGAACATTTTCTAATTGTAACATTCACAAAGAAAACTGAAAAATAAAATACAATCAATTAATTCAATAAAAATAAATTCCATTATTAAAAAGCAAAGCATTGTGGAACGTGAAAATAAATTAAATTGTCCTTGATTCCACATGGCAACAATAGAAAGTGATGAAACATTGAAAATATATTCACAATTAAGAACTAAAAAGAAAATGACAGATGCACTTATAAACAATGCATGTATCAGAACTCCTTTTTTTATCGTTTTAGTTTTAGACATGCACATATTAAAATATTTAAAGTTTTAAAATTTCTATTTCTTTCTAAAAGATGAAATATGTGAAAAGTGTATAACCTAAAATTAATGATGTGTTCTTGCTGATATTTCATAAGAAACATAAAACGTAATTTGCCCTTTAGAAAGTGAAACATAACATGAACTCCTCTTTCATTTGATACAAGCACTCAATAACTTAGAGATCAACTTCGTCCACTAATAAAGAATTTTAGGACAAGATATATCGTTAATCAACCACTACTACAAATATAACCGAAATATGAAAGACGATTAGACAATAGGTAGTTAATGATTACAACCTTGAAATTGAATTACAAGCTTAATTTTAGATAAACAATTTTTATATAATTATATGAATTCTTTAATCTTTTACGTCGCATTTCGCTTATGTTCTCCTAAATCAAAGTAACCAAATTGAACTAGGCAAAGCCACAAGCATTCAAAAAGGTAAATGCAGTTTCGAATGTATATCCGTTTGGCATCATTTCTTAGCTTAATTCACTGATTCTGAAACTCTAAATGTACCTACATTACCAATTTCAAAATTTTATTCAAACACTTCATTGTGTCTCACTTATACAGAAACGTCTTCATCTTACTCACAATCCCAAATTTTTATTTCGAACTGGGATACCGTTTAAGAAGCATTACGCAATAAAATTGTCACTAAAAAATGTGAAGTTATTAGTTGTTTATTTATGGAGGGTGTTCAAACTAAAATATTACGAAGCAAATTACGAGAAAACCAATTGGATTAAGAAAAAACCAACAACATGTCAAATTTACTAAGAAGGAAGATGCAATTTGGATAAATTAATATTCATCCCTCGGGCAAGGATAGTAACCTCTTAAAAAATCTTGTTAGGGAATATGCGGTCTTGTATTATTTGTTGGGAAGCTTAAGTCATTACTTATATCGCATACTTTCGATACTCTTTTACAGGTTTATTAGTATAGGGATGATGCGAAGTTCTGCGCAAAACGGCTTGTTTTTAACTCGAGAAGTTGTGTAAACCTTCAGACAATCTACAGTAGCGCCAGCAAATAAGTTAGACCACGAAATTGCAAATGTAAAGTCATAAGTCATGCGACACCAACTCCTTTTCAGAAAAAAACCAAATCCTACGTAAACTTTAAAATTAAATTTTAATTTTTTCAAGTTTTTTACATGCACAGTTGTAGGTTATTTCCAAATCTACTACTACAATGTTAAATACAAAAAAATCAAATCAAAATCACAATTAAGGTAAATAATTAATTAATTCAAGATTAATTATCATGATCTCCGCATAGAGAATTTGTGTTTCTGTGAATTCAACTACGACAGGAACAATCATAGGTCTAACGAATGTCGCATATATCAAAATAAACGCAAGTGCAATATGTGTAATAAAATAGGACATGTCGCAGAGGTGTGCATCACTATTCTATTGAAAGAAAAAAAGGAGAAGCCAGTTCAAAAAACTTAATGTGGATTTATATCAAGTTGACACGGAAGGGCGAAAATACATGATTACAATTAAAATCAATGTAAAGTCGCAGAAGATGGAAGTGGATTCAGGAGCGAGATATTCCATTATTCCTGAAGACCAATTCGAAAAATTGTGCCTCGGTATAAAATTAGAACCTTCAAAGATTAATTTTTGAGGTTTTTCAAATAATTATATGTTATGCAAAGAAAAAGTCAGCATAAAACTGTGCAATACAGAAACAATTCTGTCGATGGAGGATTATATGTAATACCATCAGGACATGAACAGTTTTTTGAAATCTAAATGTAGCGTTTTAGAAAAAATTAATTTAACAAAGATCGATAAAGTAATTCAAATGCCAAAAATTCAAATGGCTAAGAAACTATACAACTCATTTCCAAGCACTTCCGGTGTTAATTCTAACACAAGTAATAGTTGTATTTATTGTAGTAATGATCATATAATACAACAATGCCAATCATTTTTAAAATTACCTATTGAGCAGCGAATATTTGAGATCAAAAGATTAAAGCATTGTCTGAATTGTTTTAAAAATAATAATTAAAAAAAAAAAAAAAAAAAAAAAATAAAAAAAAAAACCCAATTTTATCGACCGAATGTCGTAGTAATAAATGTAAAAAAATTTAAAACTGTATTATTTTTTTTTGCATTTAGAAAAAACCTAATAATTAATAATCAGCAACTAACAATTAATAACGATGTTCCTCCAAGTACGATAGTTGAAAATAATACTATTTTAAATCATTCAATTCGGAGTACTTCCGATGTGTCTCAAATATTACTATCAACGGCACTTGTGAAGGTTTCAGATTGTGCAAACAATCAAATTTCATATCGAGCGTTACTTGATAGCGGCTCACAAAGTAATTTTATTACAGAAAATACGTATAAATTATTAGGAGTACGCACTACCGCCGTGTCTTATGCAGTAAAAGGAGTTGGTCAATCATTATGTAAAATTAATAAGCAAGCAAAAATAAGAATAATTTCAAATTTTAATCAGTTTAGTATAGATATTAATTGCCTGGTATTACCTGTAATCACTGAAAAATTACCAGTGAAGGCATTTAATAAGGATGTGTTGAAAATTCTAAATCACTTAATATTAGCAGATCCATATTTTAAGAAACCTACAAAAATAGATTTATTGTTAGGTTCAAGTATTTTTTGGTCTTTATTGTGTGTGGGACAAGTAAATTTAATATGCCAATCTTGCAAAAAAACTCAATTGGGCTGGATAGTAGCCGGTAATTTGGGCAAAAATAATAATGATATTTCTGTCAGTTATCAAAATTTTATTCAACTTTAAATACGAAAATGGTTAATGATGCTGCAGTTACAAAATTTTGGGAATTAGAAGAAGTTGGTATAATTCTAGATTCATCACCACCCGCCAAACACTATGGAGACGTATTCTTTGAAAATACAGTTAGGCGAAATGAAGATGGAAGATTTATTCTAAAAATACCCTTTAATAATTTAGTGACTAATTTAGGAGAGTCAAAACAAATGTGTTTAAATAGCATTAGAACGAAAATTATCAAATAATTTAGATTTGAAACAGAATTATGTTGAGTTTATGAGTGAATATCTAAATTTGGGTCATATGACTGAAATTTCAGATGAACCTTTAAATTCGGGTTATTTTATACCACATCAACCAGTAATAAGAAATTATAGCCTTACAACTAAATTACGAGTGGTGTTTGACGCGTCTGCAAAGTACCGGCATATCATTAAATGCCGCACAATACAACGGCCCAACAATACAAAACGATATATTTTCCATAATTTTACAATTTAGAATTCATAAGTATGTAGTAGCTGCCGACATATCAAAAATGTATCGGCAAATTTTAATAGTAGAAGATGATCGCAAGTATCAACAAATAATATGGCGCCCAGAACCAAATCTTCCAATAAAATACTATCAATTAAATACCATCACGTACGGAACAACGTCGGCGCCTTATTTAGCTATTCGTTCTTTGCAACATAAGTTTCCAATTGTTAGCCAAATAATTATAACGATTTTTATGTGGATGATCTTATAACTGGGGCTAATACAATCGAAGAAATAATAAAAATACAAGATGAAGTATCGAATATATTAGCTACTGCAGCAATAATAACGATTTATTAAAAACAATTAAAAATTAATAACAATTTAAATGCAAGTATTATACAATTAGGTGAGAATTAATCAAATAAAACATTAGGAATACATTGGAATGCTACTACAGATAAATTGCTGTATTCAATTATCGAATTCCCAACTAAACAAATTTTAAAACGTTCCATTTTGTCTTCGGTGTGTAAAATTTATGACACCTTAGGTCCAATAATAATAACTTGTAAATTAATAATTCAACAATTATGGTAATTAAATTTATCGTGGGACGAATCAATTCCATAACAACTCCATTCACAATGGCTTAATTTAAAAAAGGAATTAAAATTACTACGAAACTTTAATATTCCCAGACATGCAATATTATCCAAATTTATATATGATGATGCATTTATATTAGATGTTTGCAAAATGATACTACGACAAAGAACATTGCCGCGGTTGGAATTATGTGCAGTTTTGTTATTATCTCAATTAATGAAAAGGGTGATGCAGTCAATTAAAATTAACTTTGATAGAAAATATTTTTGAACGAATTCCACCATTACCTTGTGTTGGATTCGTGGTTGCCCAAGTAAATGGAAAACCTTTGTAGGAAATCGTGTAAGCCAGATTCAGTCTTATACAAATATTAATGAATGGTATCATGTTAAATCTGCTGATAATCCGGCAGACATCTTATCGCGAGGAATGAGTCCGAATTTGTTATTAAATTCAAGTCTTTGGTGGCATGGGCCATCATGGTTTACCAAAGACGAATCTGAATGGGAACAGCAGTCAAATATGGTAATTGATCCAAATAAATTAGAGCAAAGAATATTTGTTTATACAACCAACAGAAAAACACCAAAAACTGCACCAAAAACTTGACTCGGACCCGTGTTTCAACAGCTAAGCTGTTATCATCAGCGATACCGATACTAAAAATAAAAACAACGGGAAGCTTATATATACTATCTGCTTATCACGCATCGTTAAACTTAATTGATTCTTAGATAAGCTTAAATAATTCCGAAAATCCTAATGGACCGTTATCATCATAATTCATAAGCAAATTTCTGTTTTAAAAATTTTTAAACTTTCATAAGAATCAAGTTCGTTTTATTATCTACCCTCTTAATTAATTCAATGTCGCCTACTCTATGGCCATTTTCAAGCATATGCATGGCAACACTGGACCCATCTGTGCGATGATATTTGACATGAGCTACGTGCTCTTTAAAACGAGTTTTAATAGGTCTCTTGGTTTGCCCTATATATACTTGGTTACAGTCTTTACAATTAATTTTATATATTCCCGATTTATCACACATTTCTATTGGGTCTTTCGGATTGCCTAAAAGATTTTGCAAGTTGTTATTACTAGAAGTCACTATTTGATAATATAATTTTAAAAATATTTTTTGAAGACCTTTTGTGTATGTGGGATAAATTGGTAATTTGGTAAAAAAAAAAAAAATATGTCCAATTACCAAATTATCCCACATACACAAAAGGTCTTCAAAAAATATTTTCAAAATTTAATTATCAAACAGTGACTTCTAGTAATAACAACTTGAAAAATCTTTTAGGCAATCCGAAAGACCCAATAGAAATGTGTGATAAATCGGGAATATATAAAATTAATTGTAAAGACTGTAACCAAGTATATATAGGGCAAACCAAGAGACCTATTAAAACTCGTTTTAAAGAACACGTAGCTCATGTCAAATATCATCGCACAGATAGGTCCAGTGTTGCCATGCATATGCTTGAAAATGGCCATAGAGTAGGCGACATTGAATTAATTAAGAGGGTAGATAATAAAAACGAACTTGATTCTTATGAAAGTTTAAAAATTTTTAAAAACAGAAATTTGCTTATGAATTATGATGATAACGGTCCATTAGGATTTTCGGAATTATTTAAGCTTATCTAAGAATCAATTAAGTTTAACGATGCGTGATAAGCAGATAGTATATATAAGCTTCCCGTTGTTTTTATTTTTAGTATCGGTATCGCTGATGATAACAGCTTAGCTGTTGAAACACGTGTCCGAGTCAAGTTTTTGGTGCAGTTTTTGGTGTTTTTCTGTTGGTTAAATAGACGCTGCAGTTGGTGTTCCTTTCCTTTGATTTGTTTATACAAATACAGTTACTATCAGTACCAATTACCTATTTTATAAATATTCTAGTTTTGTTAGATTACAGAGAATAGTATCTTACATTTATCGTTTTTATAATAATTTAAAACTTAACGATGAAAATCGCTCCTTAGGTCAATTAACACCAGATGAATTACAAACAGCCAAAAATAAATTAATTAAATTAGCACAGATCGAATCATTTTCTCGTGAATTTGAGGATTTGTAAAACAACAAACAAATGAATAAAATATAAAACATAAAAAAACATAATCAGGGCAGACTTAAAAATTCTAATTTATCGTTTAACGAAAGGCATCAAGTTATTTTACCCCATAAACATAACTGACTGATTTAATAATAAAAAATAAACACGCCAGATTGTTTCATTGCGGTCCTCAGCAGTTACTTTATTCTATTAGAGACGAGTATTGGCCAATATCTGGTCGTAAAATTTGTAGACAAATAACTCGCACCTGCATATAATGTTTTAAATCAAAACCTAAGTCTAGTAATTATTTAGTGAGTAATTTGCCAATACCACGGGTGAATCAATTTGTTCCTTTTGGGAACGTTGGCATTGATTATGGCGGACCCTTTCTAATAAAGGATAGAACTCTTCGTGGTGCGAAATTAGTAAACGCTTATTTATGTCTTTTTGTTTGTATGTGTACAAAGACAGTGCACCTCGAATTAGTGTCAAATTTGTCAACAAATGAATTTATTTTAACTTTAAAGAGGTTCATTGCTCGAAGAGGAAAACCATTCAATGTATTTTCGGACAATGGGCTTAATTTTGTCGGTGCAAATAATAAATTAATTGAAATACGAAAGTTTTTGAAGTCAGATGGAGATAAGGTTTCAAACTAGTTTTCAAATGATGGAATAAATTGGCATTTTATCCTCCTCATTCTCCAAATTTTGGTGGAATCTGGGAAGCCGGTATCAAGTTAACAAAATTTCATTTGAAAAGGGTAGTGGGAGAAACTAAGTTAACGTTTAAAGAATTTTACACTGTTCTGGTTGAAATTGAAGCAATTTTAAATTCAAGACCTCTCTCACCACTATCCTCTGATCCGTCTGACCTGACAGCCCTCACTCCGGCTCATTTCTTGATCGGCAAATCACTGACTGCGTTAGCCGAGCCAAGTACAATTACAATTCCAACAAGTCGAAGAAATAAATATCAGCAATTACAAGCAATTCGACAGCAATTTTGGAAAAGATGGCATAAGGAAGTAATTTCCGAAATGCAAGTTCGCAATAAGTGGAAGCAAAATAGTTCCCAGTTATTAAAACTAGGAACATTAGTAATAATAAAAAACGAAAATGCGGCAACTTTAAATTGGCAGCTAGGACGAATCACAGAACTTCATCCAAGGTCTGACGGCGTTACAAGAGTAGTTAGTGTAAAGGTGCAAGGTGGTGTAAAGCGTTCCGTATCTCAAGTTTGTGTGTTACCATTAGAATAAAATAAATGTAAGGTGATCGGGTAAAGGTTTCAAAGAAAAAAAATTTTGGATAATTCAAACCAACCAATTAAAGTTAAAAATGTTGTAATGTTAAGATAGTTTAAATGTATTCAATTTAAATTGAATTGATATTTATTATTTTAGGGTTAACCGACAGGTTGAAAGATATTATGTACTTTCAAGGGGGCAGATTAATGCCTAATATATTTTCTTGTTACGCTACTGTGTTTGTGGTGGGGTTTTTAGTCTAGAATTGTTCGATTTTAGGAATAAGTGAGAGTCTGTAATATGAACCTGTAATGTGCAGTTGTTAAAGAACAAATAAAATAAATAAATAATGCTAAAAAGTATATAACTTACAGTCCACTTAATAAATGAATTAATACAATATTGAACAGGCGATATTTACCTGAGAACGTAACGTCCCATATGCTCTTAAAGAACTAAAGAATTAAATTCATTAGAAGCTGCATGTATCATTACACCTATCGCAACTAGTATTGGGGTTCATCGTTAGTGATTATTCCTAAGCAAGATGGAGGCGTAAGACTTTGCATTGACTACAAATGTGGAGTAAATAAAAGGCTGGTTTCTTCAAATTATCCGATTCGACGTATAGATCATATTTTAAATGAGATACGGAACCCAAAATATTTTTGCAAGCTTGGATTGTTTAAGGCTTATTTGCATTTCCCAGTAGACGCTGAAATCAGCATTATACAGGGTGTCCCAAACAAAGTGGCCTATTAGACGTTTATGAAGTTCTAATCGTATTTAAATTTAGAAAATTTGTGGTTATATATTATTTATACAGGGATCCCCATATTAGACTATACAATTTAAAAGTGGAATAAAAACTTTCTAATCAAAGTAAATTAACTTTTTAATCGACTAATATGTAGGTTATCCTGTGGGATTTATCACTAAAGTAAATAACAATTCTGGAGCTGAAGGAGCAGATTCGAAATAAAATTGCAGGAATAAATGGAGATTTGCTTCGCCGAGTGATGATACATTTTAAACTTAGAATTCAAAAATGCATTGAAGTCGAAGGAGAGCATTTGGAAGACATGATCAAAATTTGAATTGTTATTTACTTTAGTAATAAATCCCACACAATAAGCTACATGTTAGTCGATTAAAAAGTTAAGTTACTTTGATTAGAAAGTTTTTATTCGGCTTTTAAATTGTGTAGTCTAATATGGGGAACCCAGTACTAATCTTTAATTGCAGCAAGATATTTATTTGTAGTACCTAAGTCAAAATCTAGTAGTGGTGCAAGACAAAAATTGAAAAATGTTTGACGGTAGAAACAATGTATTGCATGTAGGTTACAAATAATAAAATTAATTTTTAATTAGTTAATATCTACAAAATACTTAGTTATTAAATTCTTCCTCGAATTTCACTTCTAGGAATTCTTCTAACTGAATTTATTCGATCTACCAGCTCTTCACGATTACTTACGGGAGTTGCATAAACAATATCTTTACTTTACCCCAAAAGTAAAAATCGCAAAGAGTAAGATCTGGTGATCTTGGAGGCCAACGTAAAGGACCGTAACGACCCATGCACCTATTATCAAACATATTGGTTAGTTCTTGATTTACAGCATGTGTACTATGGCCCGGAACTCCGTCCATTTGGTAGCAACATGTCAAATATGTTTGAAGTGGAAGATCCTCAACAAAATTCATAACAAGGTTCCATAAAATATTTAAATATTGAGGTCCGTTTACATGTTCATCGTAAAGAAAATATCGAATTCGATTGTCCATCAATAAAACAAACATGTTGATACTAAACCGAGTTTGGAAATTCCTTTCTCTAAGGGCATGAGGGTTTCATCGACTCCAAAAATGAGAATTATGGCGATTAAATACACCTTCTTCAGAAAATTTGGATTTGTCTATCAATATAATATTCTTTAAAGACGTAGGAATGTTTTTTGCACGGAGCTATTGACTCTAGTACAAAACATTAAAATCTTGACGTGAACACCTTGGAAAGTAACAAATTTGTAGTCGTGCATTTTTTCCGACCTCAAAATTCATTGAGCAGACATACGTGAAACACCAATTTCAGCTTCTGCATTCCTTATGTAACTATGAGGATTTGCTTCAAAACACGCCACAACATTAATTTGATTAACTTCGCTTTGAATAACATGTTTATTAGTTGTACATGGTGCTTTGATAGATCCGTATTACAACATATTTGATTCTAATTTTCGGAACTTTTTTTCATTCATTTTTAGTAAATTTGGATACCTTTTATTAAAAATGTGACTTGTTCTGCTGATTATTCTTCCATACTCACCATAGATATCAAACAAATTTACTATATCACTATTAGAGTAATTATAAGCCATTCTACAGGAATTAAAATATTACCAATAATGCATTGTTCCTCCTACTGTTAAGATTTTGTCTTGCAACGCTACCTAGATTTTGACTTACTACAAATAAATATCTTGTTACCAATACCTATTTATATTTTTTCCTAGTTAGCTAGATATTACCAAATTAAATATAAATTTTATAAAAATACGTAATAACTTGTAAACCGTATGAGATGAGTACACTCATGAAATTTAAAACTTGGACACCACAATTTCTGTAAACAAAAGTTTGCACATTGTGAAGCGGGCTTAAGGGTATCATTTACAATTCTAACAGCAGGTAGTCTCAGCAGGGGTTATCTTATAGAAGGACTGTAGAATGAATCATTACACTAAGCACGTTTTAGAAAATAGGTAATTTACGTTGCTTACTTAATTTTTTCTTTAAAGAATATATTTGAAGGTATCGCTAATTAAACACCATAGCTCGATTAATTATCGAATCAAAATTTTGTTTAGGAAATGTTTACAAAATAAAATTAGAAATAATTTTGATTTAAAAACGTCTACAAGCAATAACTTTTAAATTAAATCAAAAAACTAAACATGGTTATTTGGGTTGACTGATTATTACTTATTTTTAAATAAATCTAACCTACTAATTATTGTAAGTTATTAAAAAAAACCATTAAACTCTCTATTCATAATATTTAGTCCTTACAAAATGTATATTTTATGACGTTTCATTTTTTCTGTAGTTAATATAAAAAGTGAAAATAAAAACTAAGGCAATTCTTATTGTCAACGTATATATTTAGTTTTTGACAAAAATTTATTACATAATTATAATTAAGATACCAAGTTATAGTTTAAAATTAAATGAAAACTTTTTTTTAGATAAAGGTATTACTATATAAATAAATATAAGAAATCAATAATGGGTGTGACCTCCATTATTATTGATATAATAATATAATTAATATTAATCGTTTCCCATGCGGTATCAATGGCTGCAATTAGTGCATTACGGTTTACTGGTATAAAATTTGGCCCTTGTTGTCTTCGGATAACAGCAAGTATTCGAGCCCAAACATTTTCGATAATGTTAAAATCTGGGCTTTTGCTGGCCAGGGTAACAGTTCCAAGTTATTTGCTTGTATCCAGTTGCGTACAACCTGCGAAGTATAGGGTCATCATATCCCGATAGTTAATTATCGAATGTTTCAAGAAAATATGTGTAAATAGTAAATGGAATCTACTAATGCCACCTCATCTCGGTGCTGATTTGAAAGCGCGGATTGTTTCGGAATTAGCGGCGGGCCGTAGCGTGCGTGAAATTTCACGTATGTTAGATATACCAAAAAGCACCGTAGGGCATTACCGAGTAAAATGGAATCTTGAACACACTTTGAAAGAGCCATCGGAAGTGGTAGACCTAAAGTATCTACACGTGCTCAAGATCTCGAGTTGTTTCATTACGTAACAGAACAACCATTTGCTACATACTCCAGGGCTATAGCAGATACACATTTTCCCGGATGCCGTATAACTGCACAAAAAGATTAAAGGAGATGGGAATAAAGAAGTATAATGCTGCTGCGAAAGAAGTTCTCAGTGACGAAAATATGAGACGTCGTCTGGAATTTGCAAGGCGATATGTGAACGAACCTTTGGAATTTTGGAATCGAGTGAATTTTAGCGACGAAAAAACGTTCAATAGCCGCAACGATGGACCACTAAAAGTTTTAGAATGGAAGGAACTCGTTACGAAAATAATCACATATGTCCTAAAAAACGAAGTGGTTATTTTTCTGTGAATGTGTGGGGTTGGATTAGCGCGCGGGATCCAGGAGTTTGTTGGGCTATCGATGGACGTCTTGATTCTGCTGCGTATTTAGATATTTTGGAAACTATTATGAAACCTTCAGTCGAAGTGTTTTATCCAGACGAAGATTATATTTTCCAACAAGTAAGTATTCTTATTTCACTATACTTTCTCCAAAAAATAGTTCGAGATCTGTTGAATTAACATTTTAATAATGTATTTTTGTTGTTAAAGGACAACGCCCCTATTCATACTTCGCGGGTTGTGCGCAATTGGATACGAGAAAATAACTTGGAGCTGTTACCCTGGCCAGCAAAAAGCCCAGATTTTAACATTATCGAAAATGTTTGGGCTCGAATACTTGCTGTTATCCGAAGACAACAAGGGCCAAATTTTATACCAGTAAACCGTAATGCACTAATTGCAGCCATTGATACCGCATGGGAAACGATTAATATTAATTATATTGATACCTTGATAGCGTCAATGAGCAGACGCCTCCAAGAATGTATCAATAATAATGGAGGTCACACCCATTATTGATTTCTTATATTTATTTATATAGTAATACCTTTATTTAAAAAAAACGTTTTCATTTAATTTTAAACTATAACTTGGTATCTTAATTATAATTATGTAATAAATTCTTGTCAAAAAACTAAATATATACGTTGACAATAAGAATTGCCTTAGTTTTTATTTTCACTTTTTATATTAACTACAGAAAAAAATGAAACGTCATAAAATATACATTTTGTAAGGACTAAATATTATGAATAGAGAGTTTAATGATTTTTTTAATAACTTACAATAATTAGTAGGTTAGATTTATTTAAAAATAAGTAATAATCAGTCAACCCAAATAACCATGTTTAGTTTTTGATTTAATTTAAAAGTTATTGCTTGTAGACGTTTTTAAATCAAAATTATTTCTAATTTTATTTTGTAAACATTTCCTAAACAAAATTTTGATTCGATAATTAATCGAGCTATGGTGTTTAATTAGCGATACCTTCAAATATATTCTTTAAAGAAAAAATTAAGTAAGCAACGTAAATTACCTATTTTCTAAAACGTGCTTAGTGTAATGATTCATTCTACAGTCCTTCTATAAGATAACCCCTGCTGAGACTACCTGCTGTTAGAATTGTAAATGATACCCTTAAGCCCGCTTCACAATGTGCAAACTTTTGTTTACAGAAATTGTGGTGTCCAAGTTTTAAATTTCATAAGTGTACATGTAATACTTATATCAATCGATCACAAAAAATTGCTGAATCAACCTGTAAAATAATATTTAGTTGTTCCATTTAAAAGAATTCACTTGTTGCTATTTGAAGTTTGCTTACTTTGACAATCAATGGTGGACGTCATGAATACACTGCACATATTTTGATCGCAGTAATGAATGAAACACAGCTTCTGTTATAAGGAAACTAAATATAATTTTTATTAAAGTTCAAAAATATGAATTTTTGAAAATATTCAACAAACTAATATTTTTTAAAAATTTAACGATATTTCAAAAACTATGAGAGGTAGATATTACAAACCTAAAGTTGTTTCAAATTAGGAGCTAAATACAAAAATATCATAAAAAAACATATCATTCCATTTAAGATAAAGAATCAATATGATTTGAACGTAAATAAAAATAAATGTTCATTTTTTGAAACAAAGATTGAATATTTAGGTAATATTGTTGAACAAAATAAGATAAGAAAATCATTAGATAAAATTAGAGCTGTCTCAGAAATGCTGCGACCTAAAAATATAGAAGAAGTCAGAAGATTTCTTGGAATGATGACCTATTATGCTAGATTAATCCCAGATTTTTTTTCGATGTCATATCCGTTACGTAAATTACTATGCAAACGACAACGTTTCCATTAGTCTTCTTATTAGTGAAGCAGGTTTCACAAAATTAAAGGCTGAAATGTACGATCCAAATGTACTTGTAGTACTCAGTTCAGATGCAAGTCCAGTTGGAATCACAGCCGTTCTCAGTCATGTTCAAATGAAGAAGGAAGACCAATTGCATATGCTTCAAGATCTTTAACGATGTCTGAAAAAAATTATAGTAAGCTAGATCGTGAAGCTTTAGCTATTATATTTGCTGTAAACAAATTTTACAACTACATTTATGGAAGTCACAGATAATGAACCGATCAGTCGAATTTTTGGACATATTGGAGCATTGCCACAAATGATTTCAACCAGATTACTTCGTTAAGCATCATTTTTATCTGGTTTTGTCCCGGGTTTTGTTTATATTATAAAATTCAAAAGAGGAAAAGATAATGAAAACGTTGATTGCTTGCCACGTGCGCCAATCATGGAACAGTATGACGTTTTTGGGATCACAATGAATGAAGAAGTAAAAATATTACAAGACGAATCATTACTTCAGAAATCAAATATTAAAATAACTGGAGATGTTATTGCCAAAGCAACTGCAAAAGATAGAGAATTTCAAAAAATTATAAACGAATTGCAAAATTCAAGAGAAGATTCCTTGTTTCAGATGGAATTTTATTTAACAAGAACATTGAAGATTTGGCGAAGAGCTGTGAACAACGTGCAAAATTTCGTAAAAACCCACCAAAAGTAATTGTTCATCTGTGGGATAAATCAGAAGAAAATTGGCAAAGAGTGCACATAGATTATACAGGGCCTTCTGAGAGTCATCACTTAATCTGTATCGACGCAAAATCAAAATGGGCAGAAATTAGAATGCTCAATAAAGCACCAACAACATCTTCTACAATCAGTCTACTTAACGATATTTTTTCTTTCCACGGTTTCCCAAAAACTTTAGTTTCAGATAATGCAACATTTTTTACTTGCGAAAATTTCCAATCCTATTGTTCGCAAAGAGGAATTTTTCAAAAAATTTATAGCTCCAGGTCATCCAGCCACAAATGGATTAGATGAAAGACTTCTAAACATCGTTTCAATTTTTCCCAACCGTCTGAATAAATTGAAAACTTAACAAAACAAGTACTTCTAGGTAGTTTCCTAACAATATGTTAGGCCTTCACCAGGAGTGATGAGCCGAAAGATTCTAATTCAAAGACATTCAAGTATCTTCTTATCCGACGTTTAGATTGCTAGAAAAAGATTGCACATACTAGCAACCAAAACGTCGGATAAGAAGATACTCGAATGTCTTTAAATTAGAATCCTTCGGAGCACTCCTTAGTGAAGGCCTAAAATCTTGTTAGGAAACTACCTAAAATAATTATATTTTAAGGAGGAATTGCTTTCAAATAACAAGTACGTTTTCTTCCAGTGGGGGAGATAGTTCAAGTTAGATTATACCAAATTAATACACACATTTGGCAATTTGGTGTTATAATTCGCCGATTGGGTTCATGGCATTATTCTGTAAAATTAGACAATGGTCGTGTACTTAAACGACACATCAACCAGCTAATTTCATTACGAGTTAAAATTCCCTCGAATACAATTGTTGAACATTGTCGCCGTCCACCTGTTATTACATTTGATGTGCCAAAAATTAATGAACCGCCGCCAGAGGAAGCTTTGGTTCTTTTCTATTATCAAAGTTAATAATAATTATTATGAAAATAAATGTAACTATTTATGTTTTAAATAAGTCTTAATTTTTTAGAGTTTTAAACAGTAAACTTTGATGATAATTAATTTCTTATACACTTTTCAGAAGTTTTCACAACGAAACGATGCCAATAAATATATTATTACACTCATTTCGATATTAATTACATGTTGAGTGATGATTATACGAAATATTTAACGTTATGGATATTTAGAGCGTCATAAAGAACCGATATTAATATCAATCATTTAATATTAACAAATGGGAATGTTATGGTTGTCTAATTGTTAAACAAATTAGGAAAACACGTTCAATTAAATCATCTAAGCGTAAAAAAATACTAAATGTATTATTATTATTATTACCAATTTACCTGCCCACGCGACCAATACGTGAATATAATAATTTTAGACCAAGGATAATCAAATTGTTTACAATTTCATTTTACAAGTTTGTAAAAATAAAGTTAATGTATTCACCTATGATGCAGATGTGTGGATTTTTACTAATGCAACACAAGAGGAAGTATCTCAAAGTCTGTTGTTGTTTATTAATACTATAAATATCGTAGATGGTCAAAGTTTGATCAACTTTTTTAGGCAGCGCAATTCAACGCTAATCTATTTACAAAGACAGAATGACATTTCCAATTTTCTCATAAAAAAGGTGTTGGGTTATTACTTTATAATTTTCATTACGATAAAACTATAATTAGTATATTAGTGATAGAATACATCATTTATGCGCGCGAGTGGGACACTTCTCACGAGCTTTATTATGACATTTCGATCACGTGTGATATACGAGGTTTTATCTTACAGGTGGATTGTAGGTTCTATTATCAGTTTTCGTATTGACCTGTGGTTGCTATAGTTATGAAAATTCTTGGAGATGGATGTAGCAGTTCTACAAATGTAAACCATGAAATCGCGATTGTGGAACGGAACAAGGCAGTGGCTGTCAGATTTAGTCAGTTGTAAGTACAACTGACAGCTTTATCTCTCTTATGAGTGAAATTTCATTTCTGTCACCGAAAACAATGGTATAATGTATCTTAAAAACTACACCTGTAAGATAATAGTTATTTAAGTAACAAGGAATGTAAAGACATGTTAACATTCAAAGCAAGTGAGTACGAGCCGAGGCGATAGCAACACAGTTATACAAGGTGAATCCCACCAACGGGACAGAGGTTTATAGCGAAACGTTTTACTAGTTTTGTCATTTTAGTAGCTTGCAGGTTGATAAATCTTACACTTTAAACTTATTTTGAAATATACAGTATATCCCAAAAAATTGTGGCCCATCAAAGTTAATTTTTTTCTTAGGGGACACTCAAGTATTTTATTGGGTTATTTGATTCCCCGTAAAAAATAAAGTATACTTCCATAAAGATTCCATAATACCTAAATACAGTGTCCTGAGTTTACTTAAAATATGAAGTAGGTACTCAAAAAATGTCATTATCTTCTAACCTAACAAACCATTACAAATTAGTGTTTGTATGTTAAAATAGTATAGCTGATGATTAAAATGTTAGATATCTCAAGGTATTATCCGAAGGATCGTGGTTTAGCAGCATTTCTGTAGAACAAATTAGTTTAGATTTCGTTTTGTAGATGTTGATTATAGGACCAAATAACTTTTTGTAAATAAATACGAAATGGAAAAACATTAAATTTTGATTGACTTTTTAAAAATACATAATAAAAAATCTGACAAATTTCTTCATAAAAAGTTTCTATGCAAGAATCAAAAGTTGGTTATTCTTATACTATCGATTAAACGTATTAATAGTGTTTAAACAGTTATAAATTCATATTTAGCAACGAATGACGCCACAATTCTTCTACGTTCCAATGAAAGCAACATATTCAAAACAAAAGCAACCGATGCTATTTATATTACATCCTTGTTTTCATACTGATCTTCCATACATTATTTTCAATCAATTATTGTTTATTAATGCATAAAATCCTTTAAACGACACAGCGGCGCCTAATGTTTATGATCAACCAAATAAAACCCTAATTTCAACATCAGAAGTGCTTTATTATAGATCAACAAGAACCAACATTTTATAGTTTAAGGAATTTAACCTTCAGAAGACAATTGGGAAAAGTAGGTATTGATAAGGGCAATAGATTATATTAACTTTATAATGTAATTTAAGCAATGAAAATCTATGTATGCAGAAGGTATAATAAGCTAAATACATGATAACTCATTTCATTATGTACGATAACTAACATTCCTAAAAATTTTAGATTCCCGACGACCACATCTCAGGAACTTTATTCATTCCAAAATTTCTCGAACTTCTACACTCAAAAATAATCAATAAAATGTAAATTAAATGAATTTTAGTCGAAGCTTTCAGAATTCCAGAAGTTGGGAAATATAGAAAGTTATAGAGAAGACAGTGTTATAAAATTTCAATTTTTTCTTGCTTCGTATTCATGATTCACTGCAATAAAATAGATTTTGTGCAAAATTTTAAATACATTTAAAGCTGTGTGCTAGCAATACTAAAAGCTACAATTCGAGAAGTGGTTTGTAAATAACCACCTACAAAAAAAATAGACATTGTCTTTTAAATAAGTCGTACAAGGGTTTGGCAACTTAAGGGGGTATCATTAAAGTTTAATTTGGTCACAACATTAATTGTATAAATTATTATTTTTGACTTAAATGACGCTAAATTCTATACTCTACGACATATCGTTTACCAAATTTTCATATAGATATTATGAACGATATCGTTATATATGCTGTCAAATAAATTTCAATATTTAGAAAGCGTTTCATGATAAATTTTTAAATTTTAGCAAAAAATGAGAACGTAGTGGAAAATTCTGAAAATTTGCGAACATACCAAAGTCGATGCGGGTCATTCAACCAAAATATTTTAAAGATGGCAGAACTTTCAACTTGCTTATTTTAAATGGAACACCCTATATATTACTACATTTTTAGAAATATACGTCTAATTCTAGGCATATTTTATGTACAATGTCACATACCTAACCTCAATCGTTTCTGACTTATTTAATGTCAAAATTGGCGTTTGCAGACCAAAAACTAATTTGAATTATCAACTATTCTAAAACATTTTTTACTTCGTTTGTGTATTTTGTTATGTTAAGCTAGGCCCGCTTAAACAGTATTTGTGCAAAATTGTCAAAAAAAATTATAAAGAGTGTTTGAAAATTGGTATCAAAATAGTTTTTTTTCAAATGGAACATGCCGATTTTTATATTTTTATCTCATTCGTGGTCTAAAATAGGGGTAAGTTAGGCGTAGTTTTGGGTTCCGCTACCGATAACATTAGCTTGCAAAGTTTCATTGGGGGCTTGTTGCCATGTACTTCATATAATTAATCTCATTTTGAGTTGATTCTATTTGCTGTTTGATTTTGATGACATCATTCAAATTTCACACTGACAATTTTGAAATAAAAATTCGCAAGTTTAGCTATCGTATTTTAATAACGTGATAATTTTCAAAATGTTAAACCTTCGATAATAAAAGTTACCTTAGATCCAGGCAACAAGGTGACGTCTTAAACACGTGCTATTTTATCATTATTCGTCAGTTATGTCATATTCTGAAAAATGACATAATTAATGACTGATTCAAGTGCCAAAATATCACGTCATCAAAAAATTCCTAATTTTCCAAACCCTAATATATTTTTTAACGAACATCATAAATTAATTAATGTTAATGTAAAATTTAAAAAAAACAGAAAATACAATTGATTTATTTGCCGCGTAAATTTATGTTACCCTCAGATTTCGTGCAGAATCCCCCAGAATTCGGACTTTTTCACTTGTGGAATGTGCATTTTGTGAAAATGTGACGATTTCGTTTCGCGCATTTATGTATAGTTTCGTGTACGTATTTTATGATATTTCTTTCGCTATTTTCTATTCATTATTTAAAAGAAAGTTAACTCCAAGTCCAAAAACCATCTTCGGCCTTCCAGTATTACAGGTGCTCCAGCATGGACTCTACTTTCATTAAAACCAAATCACTATAATTTTTCTGTTTCGTAGTACATTTATTGAATAATGTTTGCATATATTGTTTCTAATTTAACTACATTTTACAGCTTCATAAATAATACAAAACAAGTTTGATTATAGCTTACTATTTTACTAACAATCGGTTGTATCATCACGACTAAAACTTAAGCAATTTTTAACAATTGTGGCCAGAGCCGTACTTAGGCCTCGCTGGAAATAAATATCGTGAAAGCCCAAATACCAAATAAAAATTTTATTAAACACAAGCATAAAGTAACAATATTGTAATTGTAAAAAATTATAAACAAATATTTAGTCTGAACACTCGGAACTGCTTTCAATTGCACCTGATTACACTGTCCCAAGCGCTGTATAACTAATCTGGGACAAAGAATGTAAAACACGTGTTGATCGTGCATTAGTGTTTATTTACCTAAGGTTCGCCTTGGGATTGAATGAAGTATAGATAGCTAAAATCAGACCAATTGTTATGATTCACCTCAAATTCAAACTGTTTCTAAAATCAGAATAATTAGTTTAAATGCAGTAAAAAGAACTACACCCCACTCATCAGGTATGATGTACACTTTATTTTAGATGCTTTAAATTTATAATTGTAATGTTTACAGTGTAAAATAAAGACTATTATCTTTATTATTACAAATACGCCAACAAAATTCTCAAATATTTTAGAGTAGGGTTTAAAGAAAGAAAGATTATTCAATGTCGTCACTGTAAACCAGTTAAAAGTATTATATGACTTTCCAGGTAAACTTTGGACAAATTAGAAATTTCTTTAAAGAATAAAGAAAAGTTGACCTCATTGGTGATCATAATTTTTACTTTAATAATAAATTAGTTATAGTTTCCGTCAACGTCTGGGGTGGCTTGATTGAGGATCAATTAATTGGGCCCTACTTCATCGACGGAAATTTAAACGCGAATTACCGGGATTACTGGAGGACGTCCTACTTCAAACAAGGAGCAGGATGCGCTTTCTCCATGATGGATACCCAACCCACTTCGGCCGACAGGTGAAGGATTTCTTGGATGCGCACTACGCAAATTGTTGGGTGGGAAAAATGGACCTATTCATTGGCCAGCACGTTCACCAAACTTAAATTCCTTGGATTTTTACTTTTGGTGTCATGCAAAGATGCTGGTATACCGACAAGGCAAACCAAACAACTTAAAACACTTTGACTACCAGGAAATTTGCGAAGGCGGCTTGAGCTTTGCATTGAAGTCGAAGGTTGTCATTTTGAAAATAGTTTAAATTAATACCGTTAAAATTGTCTTTCATTAAATCAGCTTACTGATTAATTCCAAAATGATGACGTATGTGTATGGATAAGACGCTTGACCTAGTAGGTTTGGCAACTTTCATCCTCGATATCTCGCTAATGGTGCAAAATTCGACTAAAGTGAAGAAAATCATTTTTCCTTAAAATTTTAAGTAGAATCAGTTCACGAAGTTTGGCATATTCTTCCCCGAACACCCTGTATATTTAAAATTTAAAGTTAAAAATAACAGTCTAAAATTACATATATGGCCGACGTTTCGTCCAAACCTGTGAGGGCTTTAAAGAGACTAAAAAGTAAATTAAAAAACCGTGTAGGTCACAGCATTTAAAATAATCATCAAGGGTTGATGATGTCAAAAAAATTAAAAATTAATAAATTATATAAGACACACAGTATACAGGTTGTTCTAAGTTAAGTATGCACCATTGTATGCACTTCGTTATTATTGGAGCTACGAAGTCGGTTAAATTAGCAAACTAGTAGTATTTTTCCTGCTGATTACAATGGTAAGAACAGAAAAATAATTAATTGTCAACTCTTTTACATATTCAAGAAAATCATGTTTTTTAATGGAACACTGTATATTTTACTGCAGTTTGATTAAAAATGTAATTGTGAACAAACAAGATTACAACATTACGAAAAAATTAAAAATACAGAAATTATTATGACATTTTGTATGTATTACTTTAATAACGCGTGATTCAAAAATTTTTCATCAAACTTTGCCATGAACGGCAAAAGCAAGATATAACAGGTGTATCTTAGCTTAGCTTGTATATTTATCAATTCTGACAGATTTAATTTCAACACATTCAGTTTTATGCATTTAGAGTAGACGTACGTGAATTTTTTCATGGTCCACTTTGATAAAAAATTGTTTGAATCACGGGTTATAAATATGGTGTTTACTCATTTAGAAAAATGTGATATGTTAGAAGCGTACATAATATGCAGAAGGAACGGTACGGAAGTCCAAGAATATTATAACGAGGTATCGTGGATGCAACATTCCGAACCGATGATATTTTTTGAAATAACTATTTTAGCTTATTTTCAAACACACCCAAACAACTCCACTCGAGATTTATCAAGAGATGCAGATTTCTCTCTAAACACCATCCACAAAACTTTAAAAAAGCATAAATTTGTTCCTTATAAATATCAACCAGCGCAAAATTTACACAGGTGAAATATCCGGTATAACGCAATAAAACCCTATATTGAAAGTACGGCGGATATGAGCTTAATCTAAATTTGCAATAATATATAGGTGTCCTGTTTAAAAAAAATTTGTTTAGTTCACCCTGGTAATATGTAACACCCTGTAAATACCATAATAGTTTTAAAATGTGAAGTTTGAATCAGCCTTTAATTTTTGTTAATAACTTTTTTAGATATCTCCTTTAATAAGTGATATACCGTACTTCGATGCACTAATGCCGCACCCAGTATATGGCCGACGTTTCGTCCAAACCTGTGAGAGCTTTAAAGAGGCTAAAAGTAAATTAAAAAACCATGTGGGTTAAAAAATTAGTAAATTATACAAGACACACAGTATACAGAGTGTCCCAGAGATCACTCCCCAGGCTTGTATTTCCGTTATTTTTTATTTTTTATTTTTTTTTTAATTTTTGTAAATGAGATTAAATTCTCTATAAGATAAGTAAATACAATTTTCAAATTCTGCACTTGTATAATGGTAGCGATATTCAACTTTTTTTTTCAAATAGCATAATATACTTTTTTTTTAATAGTACCTTTTATTTTCTTTACAACCATATAAAAAAATATGGGACCTACATAAGAATTTTTGTTAAAAAAAATACGTTTAATAGTTGAAGGTATGTTTGCCATGGAAATAACTGATTTTTGTCATTTTTATCTAGGTGCCTATAAAAACAATGCGTAAAGTTAGTTGTCAAACTGATTTTCTTAATTTTTGAGTATTCCGTTTATCATAATATACAGGGTGTCTCAGATAAGGGTGGCAATATTTCAAGGGTACATAGAAACTCCAGATTAGAGATTTGAGATAATAAATCTATGTCCGGAAATGCGTTGCTTCCGATATACAGGGCCTTGAAAAAAATTCAAAAATTAATATGTTTTTGTCTGTATTTTGAAAACGCGTTTTGCTATGGAAAAGATAGTGTATGCCACTCGGTACAATCAGAAGAAGATTTAGTTGCAAGAATTGTGATAGCCGGTGAAACTATTAGAAACGACCCTGGCGTCTTTGCCCGAGTTCGTTTATCTTGGGTTGAAAGATGTAGAAGATGCGTCCAGGTGCAAGGCGATCATTTCGAGCACTTAATTTAGGAGAGCTTTTTTCAGTTTTGTTTTCGTTGTCGCCATGACAATTATTCATTGTTCACTACATTTTTATTGTCACCTGAAGTTTTTCGATAATGAGCTCTTTGAAAGACATCCAAATGGATTTTATTTTTTTTCGCGGAAACGACGCGTCGGAGAAGAAAAAAACAAGAGAGCGTTTCTTTTCCAAATTGATTGGGAATGTGAAAAATGATTCCAATATTTGGAAAAACCAGTGGCGTGCTACTATTTTTCTCTTAAAACTAAGTGAGAAAAACTGAAAGTCCGGTCCTGGAAATTTTAGAAGAGTCGGATTGGCACATAAAAATGACCAATACTTTGCTTGACATACTCTGAAATTTTAAGAAAATCGATCAACGCGTTTTCAAAAATACAGACAAAACATATTAATTTTTGAATTTTTTTCAAGGCCCTGTATATCGGAAGCAACGCATTTCCGGACATAGATTTATTATCTCAAATCTCTAATCTGGAGTTTCTCTATGTACCCTTGAAATATTGCCACCCTTATCTGAGACACCCTGTATAGGGTGTCCAGAGATCACTCCCAGGCTTGTATTTTCGTTATTTTTTAATTATTTTTTTAATTTTCGTAAATGAAATCAGAATTCTGTATAAGATAAGTAAATACAATTTTCTTATTATAACATAATCACAAAAATAATAATAATCACATTAGCATCATGTCGCACTTTTCGGAATTGGTATAATTCATATTTATTATGATAAATGGAACACTAAAAAATTAGGGAAATCAGTTTGACAACTAACTTTAGGCATTGTTTTTATATGCTCCTAGATAAACATGACAAAAATCAGTTATTTCCATGGCAAACTCAGCCTCAACTATTAATCGTATTTTTCTAAAAAAATTCTTATGTAACACCCATATTTTATATATGGTTGTAAAGAGAATAAAAGATACTATCCGAAATAAAAAAAAAATATATTATGCTATTTTAAAAAAAAAGTTGAATATCGCCACCAGTATACAAGTGCAGAACTTGAAAATTGTATTTACTTATCTTATAGAGAATTGAGTCTCAGTTACGAAAATTTAAAAAAAATAATAAAAACATAAAAAATAACGGAAATACAAGCCTGGGGAGTGATCTCTGTGACACCCTATATACTAGAACGAATAAAATTATTCCTTGATGATTATTTTAAATTCTGTGACAACTTTTTTAATTTACTGTTAGCCTCGATAAAGCCCTCACAGGTTTGGGCGAAACCTCCACCTAGAAGGATAACTACTTTAAATCATAAACCAACAATTACAGGAAAAGAATACTCTCAGCCTGTATATTATTTTCAATTACATTAAGTGTTACTTGTGTTACTTGTATTACTTACATTTCATCAAAAATGTTTAAGAAACGTAAAATATTTGTAAATAAGCGCTAGATGTACAAGCGGATTGAAGATGCAAAAACAAATAGCCAGATACAGAAACCACAAAGTCAAATCCTTCCTTGTAACCAATTAATGTTGGCATTTTTATTTACAGAATAATTAAAAAAACAATAAAATTTGCTAACTAAGAAAAACAATATTGACAATTGAGATGCATATTCTTGAAATTATTAAATTGAATTCATCATTCGAGATTCTCAAACGGTTTATGGCCGTATGCACCAACACACCTTAAACTTAAACGACGCTTAAAAGCAATCGTTGCTATGGTTATAACAATTGTATCTAAATTTTTAAGCATTTGGTGCATATGAACATAATTCATTTAATTATAAATTGATTATAAATCTCACAACATTCTCATTCCTTGATAGGCAACCTTATACACAACAAATTATACAATAAATCTATGGATGATTATATGTCGTCCTATCCAACCAACTCACTTACATGTAATTGAGCAATATAATAAAGAACAATTTGTAAACTAGACACAAGTATATTCATCGAATATTAACAAAGCACGTTTGTGTAATTTGTGAATGAACTATGTATGCAGATTTGTTAACATATTAGCTTCGGAGCTACCACAATATTTATGTATTCCATTATAATAATTAGCAGCACTTAACAATGGCACTGCTGTAAGTTAAATATTAAAACCTATATTGGGTAGTTGCCTTTTACTTATATTAGTAATAATAAAATTCGTATAACACATCTTGAAAGTATGAGTGAAAATGAGTTCAATTAAGTTATCAAAATATACCTGCTGTATCAATTTAATTACAATTATATAATTGAATTAATTACAATAACAAAGTCGGTGCGATCTTTCAGGTTTGTTTCAAATTCATTTATCTATCGAAAGTTTATTCTTATTATCAGTTATGTTTATAATTATATTGCCGATAAGGCGTGTTGTTGGACTACACGATTAAACATTGCTAATAAGTACAAATGAGGTTATAATTAAGATAACCCATACATAATTAAGGTATACCTCGAGGGGTCCCCTTTAATTGATAATAACAAAAATAATTACATACGCATCATTGTGATTTCTTGTCAACAAATTAATAATTCAATGCCTCGTCAAGGGCACAGTTATGTATTATAAATACATAGTTTGAAAATGTACTTACCACTAGGCGGTTTTACTTTAGTCGATTTCGGTGTTTTCTTTCCGGTGGAAGTTCCTTTGTTAAGACGCTTTTGGGCCATTGTTTATAAAACTTATTTTAGTTTATTTTCAAGTAAATAAATAATAAATTTACCGAATGGAAATCTATTTCACCATATTTGTGTAAATTCTTATGACGTTTCTGCTCATGCGCATTGGGTTTTCAGACATGTGCTGTTATTATTTATATACAGGACGCGACCAAAAATAAATAAAATAATTTTTTATAAATAAAACAGATCATTGAGAAACGGTACTTATAAATTATAATTTTAGACTCATAAGTAATAATTGTAAAACATTTAAAATTCGGTATCAAATAAAAGAATCATTGACTGTTTTAGTGTAGTATGAAATTAGAAAAGTACGAAATTTTTTTCTAGACAATTTAACGCATGTATAAAAAATCGCACATATCAAAACCCTGCTTACCGTTAGGTGTCAGTTTTAAAATTAACATTTTTCCCTTACATTAACATACATGTTTGATTTACATCTTACAATTAATAATTAACTCAAAATATCTTCTTGTTCTTCGACCTTCTGTACCATTCTCCGTTCCATGTTTCTATTGGTCATCTCCTTTTTCGGTTTTCTTTGATTTGCGCCCACCATATCATCTTCACTTGCCTTGTGTCTGCCATTCTGGTCAAATGTCCTAACCATTTTAGTTGTTTATCCTCAATGATGTGTATGGATGGTAATTTCTTATTTCTATGTTTCTCACTTTATTTAGTCTTGTTATGAACTTTAATCTTCTCTATTGCTTGTAATCTACTTTTTCAATTTTTTCTGTTAGCACCCATGATTCACTTCCGAATGTCAAGATTGAGAGGTATATCGTCTTATATATCGTTATTTTCGTCTCAGCCGGGATATCTTTCTCGCCTATAGTTTTTGTTGATTTGGTGGTATAGCCGTGTTGCTCCTTCGATTCTGTTCTCTATTTTGCTGTCTTGTTTACCGTTGTTATCTATCTTGACCCCAAAGTTTTTGTATTGTTGTACTTCCTCTTTATTCTTGTGTTGTCATTATCTTGACTTTTAGATACCGTCATTACTTTTGTTTTCTCTAAGATTATCTTCATATTAAATTCTTGTAGTGTGTTGGCCCATATTTCCAGATTGTTTTGTAATCCCTCTTTATCCGGTGCAAATATTACCAGATCATCAGCGAACGCGCATTCCGTTATGGTAATTGTTTTCATATTTCAGAATTCAGGTAATTGTCACTTTGCCAAAAGTTATCTGCAACTTGTACAACAACGATTAATCGATACACAGTTTTTTCGCCAATAAAATTGTCTCATTTTTGGTTTTAAAACCAATTACTGTTCCTTTTCTTGAATAAAATGCTACTAGATACTACTTTTTATCAATGATTAAATATCTACTAGACTTTTTTTCACTTATAATTGCACAAGAGGTTTATATTTTGCCGAGTAAATTTGGGTTGTTTAATGAAAATCTGTTGTCTAGCAATTTGACGATAAAAACTGTCAATTATTAAAAACGCGTCACCGAATGACACATAAGAATGTTAATTTTTGACCGAGACCGAAGAATTTACTGGCAAAATACAAACCTCTTCTTGTGCAAAGTGAACAAATAAAGATATCAACATCAACAAGCCTCGAGTGTAATTCGGCAGTACAATTTAATTAATAAGAAAATTAGAACATGTCAAACTATTTATTTTGGATACATATATTAATTTGAATAAACTGTCAGATTTACAACTTTAAATATCAATGGAGGCCGCGATATTTGATTAAAAAATTCTAAGAGTTAGTTGCACCAAACTCAGTTACTTTAATCGTAGGTTAAGAACAATCGTTGCTATGTTTAATCCTTGGATACCATTGTATTTAACATACGATTAAATTTAACCGAGTTTGGTGCAACTGGTTATAGGTGAGAAAAACAGTAGGTATATATATAAAAACAATGGAAAAACATTAGTGCATTTGTCACTGTAAAAGTTGCAAATAACTTTTGCCGATGTCAAAGTGACAATGCGATTTTTTATACATGAATTAAATTGTTCTTAACCTATGATTAAAGTTAACCGGGTTTGGTGCAATAGGCCCTGACTGGATTATTTTTGACCCATTAATCTTATGTTTTTATTTAGACAAATTAAAGTTTGTTTCCAAATTGATACACTATGCTTATCATAATATTCTTACATGCATTTTCCTTTATTTTATTATTGATTTCATCTATTGACGATCTGGTAAATCTTTCTTGATTCATTTTTATAAATTTTGTTCAAAATTATAACAGGCGTCAATTTAAAAAATTCGTTGCCATTCAATAAAAACTAAATACTTTTTATTGCTCTCGCGGCAATAATCTAGATAGAATATTCCTATTAGAATAATATTTTGATTTTGGCTAAAAGTTTATAAATAACAGAAAATCACGTTTGTAAGTAGTTTTTAGAAACTTAAAAAAATTGGATAAAAAGTTTTCGTAAAAAAAAATTACCCGGTAATAATCAACCTGGTTCTGTATTAATAACCGTTTAACATATTCTTACAATATTAACTAATCAATTTTTTAAAAAATAAATCAATATGGAAATCATTATAATGATAAAAATAACTCTTGCTAGGTGGAAAAAATCCATAAAAATGTACCTTGCTTGAAAGAATAACTCTTCTGTCAACTTAAAAATTGAGAAGCAGACTTTCTAAATGCATTATGTCCAATTTTAAAAATACTTAAAAAAAACTAAATAGTCAATGAATACAATAAATGGTCTTACAAAAGGTCGGGAAGTATTGAAACTTGGCACATACAGGGTCCGGCAGAAAGGTAGGACTTTTTTAAAACAATCATGACCTCTGTAATTCTTACTCAAAATAGTAGATTACATCATTAAGAGTAGAAGTAGGTCTTTTTGTGGCGAGCCCAGAGAATTGACGGACGAGACGCCAGTCAAGGCCCGCAACTGGGCGAAGCACAAAAAGACCTTCTACTCTGAATCATATATACTATTTTATCTTCAAGTGAAACAATAATAAGTTGAATCTTTGTACTTACGGCGCTTTTGCTTTGCTACATGCGATGCGTTTCGTTTAACAATGACAGTTGGAAAATGTCATACACATGAACATTTGCGACTCTTATTAAACACTATAGGGGTAACCGATATGGGTTAATAATTTCGTTATTTTGCTTTTTTGAGTCATTTTTATTAGACAATTCAATTATTAAATAATAAGTGTAAATATCGTGATTTTAAATTCTATAAATATTTTCAATGAGCGTATATTTTGATTTGGTCGAGCCGACCATGTGTATTTCAACTCCTAGGATTTGAAGTATTTCAACTACGACTAGAAAAAAACACTTCAACGATTTCTATAGAGATACACAAAATCAACATTTTCGACCGCTAGAAGATAAAAAATTTTATTGACAGATTTGGATTCAGAATTTCAAAGCATTTTAGAACTTCCTGTGGGGGAAATCACATCGGTCAGGTTCCTTGTTTCGCGATACAATGCTGGAGTCGCACATTTCAACGTTCTCAGGCGTTCGAATCGTTCGTAGAGCTCTTGTTGGTCTTTTCCCCATCAATGAACCTCGTATGCGAATAGCCCAGAAAAAATGGCATTAACGACCGGGAACAAATTGGTTAGCAAAATTTTATTTTTTTTAAATGTAGGTATGGGTGTCCTCTACACGTAAAAAAAAGTCCCCACCCCTACCGCACCAGCATTACAAAAATGGGGAATAATTATATTTTTTAAAAAATCGGTTGAAATATGTCGATTTCGCATAATTTGTACTCGATGAAACAAAAAATAGATGAGATTAAACGATTTCAGTCTAATATTGGCCCGGAGTGGAAATTGCCTAATATATATAGGGGCTCAGAGGTGAAAGAAGGCTTGAATATGCGATCACTTTACCATGCGGCATTGCAGAATATCGTTTTCGAGTGACATCTACGTTAAAAAGCTACCTTTTTATAAAGTAATCAATCATATATGCCCTTGAGGTAGAAAAGGCCTTGAAAGGGACAGGTCTTAAATGGGACAGTCGTAGTTTCATACGGTACGGTCATAATTTCTAAACGGATAGAACAATCGTAATCAAATTGGTGAACGAACTTTAATAATTTTAAAATGTAGCGGTATGTGTCCTTTATACGTAAAAAAATACGCCATCCCTACGAATCCCGCGACAGGTTTATATGTGGTGTTTTAAAAAAGTATTGGAATAACGCAAATAAAATATTGATTTACGCAGAACTTTCGTCAAGATCATCTTCAACTTCTGAATCATTTTGCCATTGCTTGATGTTAGCACAATCCACACCCACACAATGTTTGCACATAGGCGAGCACAACATCCTAGCACCCAGTAGCGCACCCGTTCTTGCATTTACAGCTAACTAGGTGCATCAGATTTTTGGGTGCAGGAAAAGCCGTCATCTCAACAGGTTTTAGACCCCGATTGCTACTTTGACGCCAGCCCCACTTGGTTGGTAGTAGATTATTCCCCATCCACTGCTGAACCTGCGTAAAAACGAAAATTGCTATTAGTGTTAATTGGGTATTGTTTTGCAAGCTTGTGTGAAATAGTCTTTACCTGATGGAAAACCCTGAAGGCATGCTGTCGTGCATTGTCAGTTATTGGGGGCAAGCGGGGATGTCAAACTTTCCCGACAAGGTTTGTTTCCCAATGGCTTCACAGTAGCAGAAATACCGATAGCTGTTCAGGATATCAAAGTTCAGCCTTTTCTGCTTCCTTGTCTTGTACAATTTTATGATGAATGCATCAGCCGCTGAAGCTATCTGGTCGTGTGTTGCTGTCTGGTCGTTGAAAATGGTCACTCTTGATCATAGATTTTCATTCTGTTCTAAAACAAGCAGGCTGGATTTCTTCCCTCTGCCAAACATTGAGCTGGTCGTATCACAGTCCAGTCATTACATGAGTAAACAATAGAACGTTTACCAATGGCTGGCGTAGTCTGTTCGGCAGCTTAGCAATATTATGTACCCTGGATGGCGTAGTCGGTCCTCCAGGCATCAACATGTATAGCGAAAATCAGCGGATTGAGTTGTTACTGGTAAGTTTCCTCAAACTTCAAGATAGACCAAATACTTGATCATAAGTAAAATGTGTGTCTTACGACATCTGGTGTAAACATTGACACGTGTGAATAGTTTAAACTAAGAAAAATGCCAACTGTAACGACATGTGTGTGTGTTATAGTGCATCGCGCTATCTAAGCGATAGCTTTAATGCTTGAAACACACGTTGTCAATAAAACCAAGTATAACTTGTACAGAAGCACACACGCAACGAAAGAACACCTGATGCAGCATTTCGCTCTTATTATGAGCTCATCAGAGGTGTTGATATTTATTCTTCGTTGCTGCTCTGCCGATTTAGTGCTTACGGTGCCCCAATATCTATCAAAAACGACTGTGCAGGTCTTGCCATAACGCTTCAGTACATATTTGAGGTAAATTTCGGAAACATCCGAGTACGTTTTGTCACGCTTCCAACCCATCACGGAATACGAGAGATGACCTCCATCAAGCACAAACGTTGTATGGGGAGGACAGGTGGCTTCACAGGGATAACGCTGCTGGAGTGCTTCAGCTAAAGCAAACTTAGCTGTTCTCCATATTGCACAAACATAAAAACTCAACTGCACAACGTTTGTCCGCTTAATCCACTGCTCCTTGAACGGTAAGCAGTTGCGATTTGCAAAACCGTGCCGAAGCACGCAAGTTGCATAGTTCGTGCAGGAAAAATACTTCTATTCAAAATTATTTCTTATAAAATTTTCTACAACCTATATAGTATTTATTTTTGTATGATTAATATTTACAGAGATACAGTTTCTCCAATTGGAAAGAAGAGTTTTGCTTTAGAATATAAAACAATTTGTTTCACCATTGGCATAAAGGTTGCCCGACTTTAAGGAAACAATGTTTTATCACCTCTAGTGACGCTATAGTTGAAAAAAAAAGTAAATTGTCTTATTTTTCTTGTTTCCACACCACCTATATGAGGTAGAGACATCGGCGCGTTTTTTTATGTTGGATCCCTAGTAGGTCTAATCCAGAGTTTAGACTTTCTAAATCAAAGACCCGGACTGTGGCTACGCTTTACTTGAAAATGAGCTACCTCAAATTTTGTCTTAAGAATGGCAATTAAACAATATTTATTTGACTCATTTGATAAGAAACACTCTTGAGATGAAGATACCTTCATTTTTTCATCAAAAACTATTTCAATGGACTTTTGGACCTGTGACCGCAGTAATCGCTCGGCGGTTTTGGTGCTATTAACCATCTATCTGCAGTCAGATATCCATCAAAAACTATGATCGTGTTTGAGGCGTAATCTTTTTCAACATCTGGAAGTATTTGCTACATCATCATCATAATTATCAACGTTTTAACTATTCAATTTCTGGACATATGCCTCTCTACTTATTTCCATGAAATTCTATCTTCCGCTGCTTCCATCCAACGTGTGCCAGCTGTTTTTACCATGTCATCTCTCCACCGGGCTCTAGATCTTCCTCAGCTTCTTCTCTAATGTCTAACAGCGTTGCGTCGCAACCTAACAAAATTTTGGTAGAAACAGTGAAAACAGGCCAATACAATAAACATAAACATTATAACAATGGAAAACTCTTAAAACCAGTTCAGCGAACTAGTTTTTTAAGACTGCTGTTCGATCGTTCTTTTTTAAACGTCTTAAAAACTGGAAATATTTGTCGGTCCTTTTAGCTCTACACATGATGCCCAATATCGAATCGGATCTGCGTTATTATAAATTAAATGCATATATGCAAAATTTCATAAAAATTAAACCGGTGGTTTTCTTAATGTCTTCTTTATACACGGACAGGCCGCCGGCCACCAAAAAATAAAATGTTTGGTCTGGTGGCCCGGCCGGCCGTCCGTTCTTATGTTAACATTTTTACGATATTTGACATTAGGTGATATTTATAATAAGCGCAGACCTGATTCGATTCTGGGCATCACTTGTCCAACCAAAAGAGCAGTTAACTTACATAAATTTTCGAATTCTTGGAATATTTGCAAAATTGTTTATTTTATTGTTTTTTATAAAATTGTTTGTAATTTAATTATATACAACTTTTATTTAAATTAATATTTTTGATCCAATAAGTAATTACTGATTAATGACAATCACGTGAGAGTAATTGTTTTAACAATATCTCTAAAAATATCCATCATACAAAAACAGTTATGGAAAAAAAAGTTCTTGGAAATTTTATTCTTTCAATGTAGAGTTTTGCGCAAAATGCTTGTATATAGATGTGAAGTAATAACATTTTATTTTTACTTAATTTGAGCTAATTTAATGCAACTTAGACGCATATCACTTTTGTAACTATTTTGAGTAGATTTATATTTGCTCAAAATTCCTTCTGATTCCTAAGTGAAAATTTAAGTTAATCATAGGTATGTTGCCGCTGTGAAAGCGTAACATAAGTGAGAGCATATGCTAGCGGTAGAAGCGTTAAGTTTAACGAACTGGACCGCCAAAGGTGGCTGGTTCGATTCCAGTCGGCCGAGAGATAGTTCGAGGCAATTTAAAAAAGGCTAATGAAGATTACAACAACGTGATTATAATATCCAGTTATGTATTATTGCACACATTGTTACAATTTACATTGTTACATTGTACAATTGTTACATTGTTATTATTATTTAGATACCACATTGGATGTACAAGTAATTCTTTTGACGTACTTTGCTCTTCCACGAGACGCTATAGTACCGCCACAAAGTACGTCAATTTTTTGTTAAACAAGATATCTTGAAATGAAAGCACAAAATTATTGGATTAGTTAGCGACACTACGACCGCTACAAAACCCAATATACCGATATGTTATTTTTTATATTGATGTATTTTTATAGAGCAGAAAATTCTAGTACCTATATGGTTTGTACATTTACGATATTCTGTACACGTTTTACGTGTAACGTCACTTTTAATATCAGTTTGGTGGGAATGGGTATAGGAGCACAAAATTTGATAATGGGGAAATAAATTAGAACTAAACTATACTGTCTATTTGAGGAGCAGACTTTTTATATGCATTTTGTTACATTTTTGTAATTTTCAGGAATAGCAATAGTTATTTACATTCGTGTCAATGATAAATTTCGGGCGCTAATTCCCGAAAGAATCTGTTTCCGGACAATTTTGTACGATTTTTTTTAAATTGCATTTAAAATCTCTATTATGCACATAATAAAATACATTTGTGTCCCGCAAGCTATCATTGATGAAGCAGCAAGTGTAGTTGCAAGATTACTACCCGAAAAATCTTCATCAAGGTATGAATACGAGTACGCGGAGTTCAAAAAGTGGCAAAAGGAAAACAACGTGACTGGTGTTACGAAAGACGTTATATTAGCGTGTATCAATAAATTGTCTGCCAAATTCAGCCCGAATTCTTTATGGTCGAAGTGGTCAATGGTTAAGAGTTGTTTGGCAGTTAGAGAAAACATTGATGTTTGCAGGTTTGTTTCCTTATATTTATTAGTCAGGTTTTTAGTTACATATGTCATTTTCTAGATTTCATAAAGTGGTTGCGTTTTTGAAAAGACAAAATGAACGCTACGTCCCCAAGAAATCCAAGGTTCTGACGAAAGAGCAAGTGGAAATGTTTATCATTAAAGCTCCTGACGAGAAATGGTTACTTGCCAAAGTCATTACCATTTTTGGTATATTTGGATGTTGTCGGTGCGATAAGCTTCTATCCCTCACTGTAAATGATGTGGAGGATTTGGAGAAATATATTGTTGTCACCTTACGAGAGACCAAAAATTTAACGACAAGGAAGTTTGCAATAACGGACGATGGGTGTAGCTTTAAACCTTGTGCTCTTTATCGGAAATATGCGGCCCTACGACCTCCAAGAAGTAAAGATCAGCGGTTGTTCATGACGTACCGCAGTGGAAAATGTGTCGCCCTAAATGCAGGTCAACATTCTGTAGGCGCAAAATTGCTGAATATTTGGAATTAGAAGAACCGGTACTTTATACAGGGCATTCATTTCGACGAACTGGAGCAACAATGGTAGTTGATGCAGGTGGTGACACTTTGGCTCTGAAGCGTGCAGGGTGATGGAAATTAACACAAATTGCAGAAAGCTACGTAGATGATCCGATTAATAATAAGATTAAAATGGCAAAAATAATATTTCTACTTGAAGAATCCACGTCATCCACTTCTACAGAAAATATATGTGCAAGTACAAGTGACATAACATCTCCTGGAAACTTCAATATTACTGGAAATCGCCACTCCACCATAATATTTAATGTATACGATAGTAATAAAACGTTAATAAGAAATAAATCACGTTAGAGAGTTTGTCTGTCATTTCAAATTACCTATAATAAGGTAAAATATGAGGACGCGTGTAAAATTTTATAGGCTAGCCAGTTATATTTTACAAGTTAGTAGCTAGTTAAGAGGCATTTTCAAGGTAACTATAGTGAGTTGATAAGCTCCTGTTTACAAGTGAGGAACAAATAAAATACTATTGCCATCTGACATCCAGTTAACTTATTTACTTGTCAAAGTTTTATTTTAAGATTTGAATTGTTTTACAACATTTACAACAAATACAATCTGCGTAAATTGCATTCTAGATAACGAACAATGTAGGTAAATCAATAAATTGTCAGTGAAAAGCTTCTAATGTGGAGTTTTTTGATCGTTTTGAAGCACACGTTCGAGATAACAGTGTTTCGGTGCCTGCTTTACGTGCGCTCGTGATTTGTTTCATAGGTAGAGAGTGCAAAAAAAACTGTTACACATTTTTTGTATAATCGAGAAAGTATTACCTAAAAATGTAACAAAATGACACAATGTGTTTTTTATCACTTTTCAAAAACTTGAAAAATGTGTTAGACACACTACACAGTGCCAAACCGTATAGAAGGTGCGAGCGGGTGCATAGCACCCGGGCGGCAAGTTAGAAGAGCGACATATTGCTAAGAGTTTGATTATAATTAATACACACATCATTTATATATATTAGCAACTTTGCCGACAGGTATGTAATTTACACTCGAGTTCTCTCACTCCCGATGAGTCCCAAAAGGACGAAACAGCTGTCGGGTGATTCTCAGTGTTTGACTATAGTTTCGACGTTATAAATTTTAACGTCATAGTCAGATAATACTTTCAAATGTGACATTAATATGACATTTAATTTTAAATAATCAAACTAACATAAAATATCTTAACTACAATTATTGTGTAAAATTTCTGAATTTGGTTCAACTTTAGCAATCAATATATTAAAAAATCAGATCTTCAAATTTGGTTTGATCATTAAGAATAATTTTAGGATTAGTAGTTTTAATGTAAATAATTTCTAAAATATCTAAAATCTGTTTATTATAACTATTTATTTGGAAAGGATGTATTAAGGTGTAAGGATGGCCTTTACTTTCAACGATAAATTTTACAACAAATTGACAACATGTACTACATCGACAGACATTTAAAAACTAGTAACCAACATCACAACGGAAACCCGCCAACGTTGCCGGATTGTCTTTTAACTTACGCTGTTGCCAGCTTCTCTTTTAATATGTTAAAAAATAATATGCTTACAACTCGGCCGACCTGACACTTTGATCGACCCGATCAAATTCAGATGTGGTTGTGGAGGGATTGTTTTTAGACCACGGTTTTAAACGTGACGCGTCAAAAACACCTTCAAATGGTATTTGAGTAATCTGGTATCCCTCGACATCCTTCACAACATATCTGTCATTTCCTAAAACTTTATGAATTACATATGGTCCCTTATATTTTGGTAACAACTTCTTATTTATACCAGGCGCATTTACAGTGTTTGTTATTACCACATAATCTCCTATATTATACAACTTAGCCGCTTTACAACCTAAATTGTAGTAACGCATATTATAATTTTGAGAATGTTCAATTTGCGCAACCGCATTTGCCCTAACTGTTTGTAAATCATTATAAATATCATCTACTAAAAATTCTCTTAGTGCATCATCAATTTCTCCTCGTTGATTGATACCAAAAGTAAACGATACGGCGTATTCCCCTGTGGCTTTACTAACAGTGTTATTAATGTAAAATTCAACGTTGTGCAAAACTTCATCCCATCGGTTAGGAGAAGGACAGACTTTAGCTATCATAGGAGTCAAAACGCGGTTCACTCTTTCTACCTGCCCGTTCGCACGAGGGGTACCGGTCGCAACCTTTATATGCTGTACATTGTTGAATTCTAACATTTCACTGAACTCCGTCGAAGTAAACGCAGTACCTCTATCAGATATAACACGCTTAGGAATACTATAAATACGAAAATAATTCCTCATGTATTTGACTACTTCACTAGCCCCTACCGTTTTGCATGCGTGCAACCTTATAAATTTAGTAAACGCATCAATAACTACGAGTATATGTCTGAAATTTCTATTAGTTTTTTCCATAGGCCCTAAATGATCAATATGCAAAGTATCGAATGGAATACTACCCTTAGGTATACTATGTAGAAACCCTCTCTTTACCGCTATTTGAGGAATACATTATACATTTTAAGCAATTACTAATGAAATCTTTAATTTTTGAACGCAATTTTGGGAACCAATAGCTACGCATTATCAACTCTAATGTTTTTCAAGTCCGACGTGACCCATGTTTGTATGATACTTATACAAAATGTCAGATACCATAACTCGAGGCACATAAAACAATAATTGGCTGTCATATTTCCTATAAACTAAACCGTTCTTTAACTCATATTTTGAACTTTCGCTAATTTCTAATTGCTCGCGGATTATTCGGATCTCGTCATCGGCGTTTTGTTTAACTGATAAGGTAAACTCTAACGGATTATCTTGTATTAGTAAAATTTCGGGGATACGACTTAGAGTATCTACGTGTGTCATTCGCGAACCAGCTCTGTGACGAATACTGTAATTAAAATCTTGTAAAAATAAAACCCATCTCATTATTCGGGGCACTACATCACGTTTTGCAAAGGTTAAAGTAATACTACTACAGTCCGTGATGATGGTGAAATGAATTCCCCGTAAGTACATCTCGAAACGTCTAATCGCGTATACAATCGCCAAACATTCCAATTCATAACTATGATATCGACTCTCTAATTCGGTGGAACGTTTACTAAAAATAGCTAATTGGGTGGAAATTACCATCTGACTGTTTCTGAAGCAATATACAACCGTACCCGTGTGAACTCGCGTCACAATGCAACTCGGTTTCAGCCAACACGGAATATATGGCCAAGACTGGCGCCTTAATTAAACATTCTTTAATACATTCCATCGCTCGTAATTCTTCCGACCCAAAGTCAAATTTAATACCCTTTCTAATCAAATTAAAAAGTGGTTTCGCTATAAGTGAATAATCTTGTATAAATCTACGAAAATATCCGCTCAACCCTAAAAAACTATGCAATTCTCGCGTATCTCTAGGCACTGGGTAATTAACTACAGCTTTTACATTCTCAGGATTTGGAGCAACACCATCCCCAGATATCTCATACCCTAAGTAATTAATTTTTGTTTTCAAATAACTGCACTTTTCGGTTCGCAATTCCAAAGAATTTTCAACTAGTAAGTTAAATACCTTTTTTAGTATGACCAAATTTTGATAGATAGTTTCTGTGGCTACCATAATATCATCAAAGTATACCAATACCTCACCACTAGCCATTAATTCACGAAATACTTGAGTTATAAACCTCGCAAAAATTGAGGGGCTATTGCAGAACCCGAAAGGCAATCTTAAAAATTCATATTGGCCTTGAGGTGTTACAAAGGACGTATATAATGACGAATTTGCATCTAATGAAATGTTATAAAAAGCATCTCGTAAGTCAAGCTTGCTAAAATAATTTTTGCTACGTAAACTGTCTAAATGATCATCTATCGAAGGAATTGGAAAACGATCCTTCACAGCCACTTTATTTAAATCGCGATAGTCAATGCACATTCGTTTTGACCCATTTTTCTTAGTTATTAATACTATTGGCGATGCATATGGTGACATGCTCGGTCTAATTATTTCTCTACTTAATAGATCACTAACAATATCATTAACGGCAATTTTGTCAAAATGCGAAAGTCTACGAGGCTTATAAAAGAAATAATCATGCTTATCCTCTAGACGAATAGATGCTTCAAATTTTACATTACGTTGCCCACAGCGCTCAACATCCAAATAATCCGCTTTATACAATGTAATGAAATCATTAGCATCTTTAGGTGAAACCTCCTCATTAATATCCAAACTAAAGTTTTTATCATCACCCACATCTATCAACATAAGCTGTTCCATTTCACTTTCATCTCTCATCAACTTTCGTTCAGAGTCATTACCTACTTTCGATGATACTGTTACTGCATCATTTTGAAAACTAACATTAATATTCTGATTTGAAATAAAATCACGACCTAGCAAGCAATCATAGCTCATTACATCATCGTTAACTACACAGAAATCTACTACAAATTTAACAAAATTTGTCGTAATTTGAGCGCAGTACATACCTAATATGTTTAAACTACTATTATTTATACCAACAAAGGTGCTTTGATGTGCATTGGGCTGCATACGTGACCAGGGCACGAACCTCCTTTCAATAATGAAATTCCACTCCCAGTATCTACAATGGCTTTCACATTGACTGGATCAGCTTCCCCAATCATAATAGGCAACACATATGCTGGAATAACTTCTAGACCCCTTTCGAGTAACATTGTTGTACTATCGGCAGGAACCTTGGCATTTAGTCTCGGACAGTCTTTCTTGAAATGACCCACGGCATTGCATAGATAGCATTTCTTGCTAGGGCATTTTGAAGCATAATGACCATGCGTTTTACACCTAAAACATTTTAATACATTGGATTGCTCATCTACCGGATTTCTAACAGGAACTGATGAAGACACATTGGCTTTAGACACACCCCGTTCAAAGTTGCTTAAACTATTCATCACATTTAGGAGATCATCTACAGAGTTGAAACGACTGATCCTCGCTTGAGACTGTAATACTGCATTATCGAATCCATCAATTAGATAATCAATCAATTCGCTATCAGTAAGGTTTAACTGATTTCCTAACATTAACTTGTCGTGATAATATGATGTAAAACTTTCATTTTTTCTCCACTTTCGAGCATCAAACTTACGCATTTGACTAATTTTACTTTCTCGCCGACTGAACATTGAAATCATGGTGGACTTTAAGCTGGAATACGTAAGAGCGGCATAACAAGGCTTAGAATGAAACCATGAATGTGCTGTTCCCACTAGCTTGCCTGCTAAAATTATAACCATTACGTCACTGCTAACCTTATGTACATCTTTAACGGTGTCAATCCGTTGGAACCAGGATGCTGCATCTTCATCACTTGAGCCCGAAAACTCTGGTAATAACGCAGCAATTTCTGCATTGGTTACACGCTTATCTTGGCTTACTTGTGCTTCTCTCATGCTTGACACAACCAATTTCACCAAATCTTGAATCGAAACGTTCATTCCCGTTGCATCCGAAGACGGTCCTGCATATCCTACAGCCCCATTGTCATCACTACTGGTTCTTTGCCCTAGGTCTCCCTGAACCTCTTCAGCATAACCACCAGAACGAGTGATCGGCATGGCACGGAATATAAATTTCGCCGTCTTAATAATCTCGGAATTTCACTTCTACGGTAATTAAGCTTCAACTTCTGGTAATCACTGGTAACCACTGGTAACCCCACACCTGACGTTGTAAGGATGGCCTTTACTTTCAACGATAAATTTTACAACAAATTGACAACATGTACTACATCGACAGACATTTAAAAACTAGTAACCAACATCACAACGGAAACCCGCCAACGTTGCCGGATTGTCTTTTAACTTACGCTGTTGCCAGCTTCTCTTTTAATATGTTAAAAATAATATGCTTACAACTGTTTGATTTTCATGTACATGTCTATTTTCAATAACATGTTGAGCAAAGGTTGATTTAACTGAAGAAAGATTATTAGAGTATCTATTTCTATTTTTAATAGATCATAAATGTTCACATAACCTTATATTAAAACTTCTAGTAGTTTTACCAATATATACTTTTTTGCACGAGCAAGTAAGTTTGTATATACCACTTGAATTTAAATTATTATAAGAAGATTTTTGTGAAAAAATATTACAAAAGAGTTTTTGGAGCTTTAAAAACTAATTTTTAATTCAGAAAGTTTATTAATATTCTTTACCAAAGTAACAAATTCTGGAATGTAGGTGATAGATAAAAATCTTTCCCCACCTAGTGGGGTATAGTGAAATAATGGATGGGGGTAAAGTGAAACTGTTCAAAATAACGAGTGGGTAAAGTGAATAAACAGCATTTTCAAAAAAAAAGAAACAAGTTTATTTAGTAACTTACGAAAAATAATTTTTCCATGTCTCATGATTCTAAATTTTGGCAAAACACCTGTTATTTCATTCTTGTATATAACACTAATGTCATCAATTGCTGGAAAAACAAAGATATCAATATGCTGGCGATAGTTCCTCATGAATTTTACTTCATAGGCTACTTCCAACTCATGTGTTTCTTTACCAACTACTCGAATAATTTGCCCTACAAACTCTTTGACGACTTGCTTTTTACTTCCTTTAGTTGGACACTAACAAAATCATTCAAACAAATTTCTTTCTGGGTCACCGTAAATTTTGTTTCGAAACTTTCAAAGGATTCATTACTTTCACCGACAAAATTAGAATCGTCCGATTCTTGGCAAATATCGTCGGAGTCGTAGCTTTCTGATGACGATGAGCTGACACTGGTTTTCTTTTAACACTTCTAGACGATTCATTACGGTTTTGTTTATAAGTCTTTGATTTTGTTAGTACTTCATCAGCGAACAAATCTCTCTTAACTTTCTTTGGAGGTTTAGTCTGACGTGGGGTTGCACAGTTCTTCAGTTCGTTCATATACGGTGATGCCGTTATTACGGCAGTTTTGCCACGTTTTCGACTACCTTTAATAGACTGTTTAGGCACAACTTTCGGCAAAGGCAAAATCTCTTTCGGGGATATTAGGTTTACTGAACTGCTTAGAGAGGGTGTCTGCGGTCTTACTAATGTTTCTATTAAAGAACAAGTCGAAGTTGATGGAATTTCCTCATTGATACAAGCTGAAGTTGATGGAGTCGGTGTGTTCTCAGCTAGTCTATCAGTGCTTTCTGGTGACAGAATGTCATCCGAATTATTAATATTGGACGAAGAAGCAGCTGTGTTCTTGGTACGCATCTCTCTTTCTGTAAGTTCTGCCGGAGCAAAATCAACTTCTGTAAATATGTGAGGGTCATAGGGGTAAATACCTGTTTTTCTGAAGCCACTTTCGGCATTTGATAATGTCCCAGCCCTCACATAAGCCTTTGCAAAAATTTGCCCAACATCAGATAGTTCAATTATTTTGTTTGGTTTATTACGTTGCCAGTTTTTCAACTCTTGACTATAGAAATTATTCAAAGGAAACATAATGGCAACATCCAGTGGCTGAAGCCGATGCGATGTATGAGGGGTATGGCCAGAATATGAACATGATTTTTCTTGCATTTTCAATTAACGGTAAATTTTTACGTGAGTAGCATGTCCATCTAGAATTAGTAATACTGGATTTTTCTCAGTCGGATTTGTGTGTTTCAGGAAGTGTGGAAACCATATCTCAGCAAATATTTTGGATGTCATCCATCCTGATTTTTCGAAAGCTACAATACTTTCAGCTGGTAACCCAAATTCGTATATAGGATTGCGTCGCACTCTTGGTATAATGAGAAGTGGAGGAACATAGTGCCCCATTGCACTTAAGCACATTTCTACCGTCACCAACTGTCCTCGTTCTCCAGAACTAAAGCTTCCTACTTGCTTCTTTCCTTTCAAAGATATTATTTTGACAGGTTTGTTGGGGACAGTAGTAATACCTGTTTCATCGCAATTATATATTCTGCTTGGAGGAAAGGAGTATTTGTCGTATAGTGAACCAAGATAAGTAAAAAAGGTTTCGATAGAAACTTTGTTGAACCCCGCAGCCCGAGCAGCAGAAGTATTTTCTGAGTTCGTAAACTCAGTTCTGGATGCCGCTTTAAAAAGAGGTATAGCCAATCTTTACCGGCTAAACGTGTTTCTTTATTAAAGTTGTGGGTCTTTTATTGAGCTCAGCAAATTGGAATGCCAGCGAACGGAGTTCGTGGTATGACACGCCAAAAAATCGACGTTCCATCTGCAGGATATGCTCGACCAGATCATTTTCTTCATCGCTTGTAAAAATGGTAGTGAATCTACCTAACTTCTTTGTTGAGGCTTCTTCTGCAGATTTGCCACTTTTAATGCGTCTGTTCAACGAAGCAACAGGAATACCAAATTGTCGAGCCGCTTGATTTTGGCTCAGAGTCCCAGATCTAACTGCAGTTATGGCACATTTCATTTGATCTTCAGACCAATTTTGTTGGTTTGTCTTCCGTTTATAGTAACGCGGCATTATTAGTCTGCAATATTAACAAAGCACATAATATAGAAAAACAAAATAGTTTTTTATGAAAAAAAGAAAATTGAGGGGTAAAGTGGAATATTTCACTTTACCCCAATGACAACATTCACTTTACCCCTCATTTGCATAAATTAAAAACAGCGCCTAAATATTTTAAAACATAACCAACAAATTGTAACTTCTTATGATAATGTGGCGATGACATGCAGTTTTGACGTGAACAGATCAGAATTAAACCAGCGTGAACCCAGAAAAAGTATAACCATCGATACCTACCTTCAAATATTACAGCAAAAACACGCAAATCACATGTTTACCGGAAAATGAAATAATACTGTTTTAACATTCCATGAACACAATGCCACAATCTATGAATACCGGCTGGGTAACAGTTGACAATAGGTCCAAACGATGGCACCACTTAACAGCTTTTAATTATTAAATTTCACTTTGCCCCGTCATTTTACTTTACCCTCCTTTCCCCTATATATATACTGGGGGAGGAGCGCACCAAACTCTAGGAGTGTATTATACAAGTGAAAATAATGTAAAAAAAACTCATATGTTCTTATCTGATTTTCATTTGTTTTCAAGTTATAGCATATTAACAAATAAACAAATGATACACATAAAAATTTTCTTAATCATAGCGTTCTTTCAATAAATGTTCAAAAATACAGCCATTGACTTCTAAACATTTTCTGCTTCGTCTACGAAGAGCGTTTGTTGCTCTCCCAATTAATTCATTTCTTTTTCTTTAATATGGACTGCAGTATTCTCAATTCGTCTAATTAGTGCATCCCGTGTGTCCACTTCTATTTTGTAGACTTCATTTTTCATCCAGCCCCATAAAGAAAAATATAGTGGTGTGAGGTCTGGAGATCTTGCAGGCCAATTAGTAGGACCTCCACGACCAATCCAACGCCCTGGAAAACGTTCGTTCAAATGTTGCTTGACCTGACGAGCGACATGTGCAAGGAGCTCCATCGTGCTGATAGTACATCTGCATTTTAATATTTACAGGAACATCCTCTAGCAGGCTTTGTAATTCATTTTGTAAAAAAATGAGGTAGTTGTCTCCTGTAAGACGATCCTCTAAAATAAAAGGGTCAATTAAATAACTGTCAACCATACTACACCACACGTTCACAGAAAACAGATGTTGAAAATTGCTTTCGATTGTTGCGTGGGGATTTTCGTCTGACCATACATGATAATTACGAATATTATTAATGCCATCACGGGTAAATGTAGCTGATGATTATTATTTATCAACCGACAAAACTCCATACGGTTAGTGTAATCCTCTGGTTGTAGGTGCTGTACTCTCTGTAGGCGGTAAGGATATAAGCCTTGCTCGTGGAGTGTGTTTATCACTCTTTTTTGTGGAATTCTCAATTGAGTGGCAATTCTCCGTGAGCTAGTAGCTGCATCTTCTTCTACTAGATGTAGAATATTTTATACTTCTACAAAACCTTGTCGAGTAGCGCGTTCAGATGTTATGTTTGCACTGGGAAGCTTACCAGTCTCGCACAATTTGTTGAAAACTCTATTAAATACGTTTTTATCAAGATGTCTTTAGTGTGGAAAACGTTGACGATATTCTTCAGCAGCATCTGTAGCATTTCCATTACAGAAACCATAAACAAACACCGTATTTGCATATTCTAAATTTGAATAAGTATCTGGCATTTTGCAACACTAACAATCACATAAATTCGAAATTAAACGTTCAATTACAGTCCACTGTTCACTGACAGTTCATCAAAACGTCATAATTATGAAATGTCTTTGAGCCTCGAACATGGCATACTTTGATAATGTTAAAATTGAGATAATAAATGCAAAGGTAGATGAACATTTTTAATTACGCCATAACTTGAAAACAAATGAGAATCACATAAGAACATATGAGTTTATTTACATTATTTTCACGTGTATAATACACTCCTAGAGTTTGGTGCGCTCCCGACTCACCTAGTATATATATATATATATATATATATATATATATATATATATATATATATATATATATATACAGGGTGTCTCTAGATAAGGGTGGCAATATTTCAAGGGGTACATAAGAGAAACTCCAGATTAGAGATTTGAGATAATAAATCTATGTCCGGAAATGCGTTGCTTCCGATATACAGGGCCTTGAAAAAATTCAAAAATTAATATGGTAGTCAAGTGTTTTGAAGTTCAGGTGAAGACAACGATACTCAAACCTCTTGCAGTTGCGGTATTAATTTTGTTTTCGTTGTCGCCATGACAATATTCATTGTTCACTAGTTTTTATTGTCACCTGAAGTTTTTCGATAATGAGCTCTTTGAAAGACATCCAAATGGATTTTATTTTTTCGCGGAAACGACGCGTCGGAGAAGAAAAACAAGAGAGCGTTTCTTTTCCAAATTGATTGGGAATGTGAAAAATGATTCAATATTTGGAAAACCATTGGCGTCTACATTTTTCTTAAAACTAAGTGAGAAAAACCGAAAGTCCGGTCCTGGAAATTTTTAGAAGAGTCGGATTGGCACATAAATATGACCAATACTTTGCTTGACATACTCTGGAAATTTTAAGAAAATCGATCAACGCGTTTTCAAAATACAGACAAAACATATTAATTTTAGAATTTTTCAAGGCCCTGTATATCGGGCATTTCCGGACATAGATTTATTATCTCAAATCTCTAATCTGGAGTTCTCTATGTACCATGAAATATTGCCACCCTATCTGAGACTGCCTGTATATTAAATAACCAATATATCAATTATGGATCCTAACGTCATTTTAAATATATCATTTATTTTCCAGTTACGTTTAGTTATGAATAAAGGGGAATATATTCAAGGCGCATATATTTTATTTTGTGCATATGTAGTACAAATATTATCAATAATGTGGGCCAACAACATTTACTTATTAATTTATTCGTATGATACATTTTTAATATTGTATTGTAATTAAGTTTTATGTATGGTGCCCCAAAAGATCAATATAAACCTGTATAGTGTGGTGACGAAACTGAAAAACAACAACATTGATTAGAGTTAATTAATGCTAAGTAATAATTGCATGCATATTTGGACATCTTAATGCATTCTTCCTTAAAAGTTGTATATCCTTGCATATTCGGTCATTTTTATTTATTGGATTTTAAAAATATGGTCACCGTTGTATTATTTTCGACTATAACTTTTCTAGCCCATCTGTTTGCCTTATGCAATGATTACAAAATCGTTGTTGTAACTTCTCAAAATTCAAAAAGGCATTTTAATAATTGACTTTTGTATTTGTTCATATTTTTGAATTAACTTTTTTCTTATTTAAAAAAAAAACACTACTCGTAGATAACATTTAAATTGTATCAATGTTCCCTATAATAAATTTGAAAGGCTATTATTTTTTAAGAATATCTGCCAAAATATGCTGCATATTTAGCCTGGGAGTATGCATATTTTTATATTTACTTTAGAAAAAAAAACTAAGTAACAATGAAACAGTACCTAGAACTTGGCTGGTTTTTCTAAACTAAATAATTCAGTATTCTTCTTTTGTTGTAAATTATTTTTAGTATTTGAAGAAAAATAAAGTAAACTGTTTCAAAACTCTGCCAATTTTACCAGAAATATATTTAGTTTTATTTTTTTTAGTTAGTAGTTACGAAAAGTAGAACTTTCGAAACTAGTTTTTATTTGAATGTAGTTTTAGTTTATAACTTAACTATGTATTTAGCGTTATTTAGGTATTGTAGAAGGGAATAATGCAAGCAGGCTCCCGTTAAAATATATGTATACAGTGTATTAAGTAGACACACTATAATATTTTTTTTATACTATATATATATATATATATATATATGTATATATTTTTTTAACATTTATTTGGTTTATTTTAAAAAGAAATAAAAAAAGGAAAGTGATACATGATTCAAAAATGTACGGTCAGGGTCAATGAAAAAGCCCATCTCCGAGGCATTAAGTTTGGACATCCTTTAAATGTGAACAATTTACTTCAGGTAAACTTTCCATTGTATTTAGTAGTACAAATATTATAAATAATGTGGACAAATAACATTTACTTATTAATTTATTCGTATGATCATTTTTAATATTGTATTGTAATGTAAGTTTTATGTATGATGCCCCAAAAGATCAATATAAACCTGTATAGTGTGGTGACGAAACTGAAAAAAACAACATTGATTAGAGTTAATTAATGTTAAGTAATAATTGCATGCATATTTGGACATCTTAATGCATTCTCCCTTAAAAGTTAGTATATCCTTGCATATTCGGTCATTTTTATTTATTGGGTTTTAAAATATGGTCACCGTTGTATTATTTTCGATTATAACTTTTCTAGCCCATCTGTTTGCCTTATGCAATGATTACAAAATCGTTGTTGTAACTTCTCAAAATTCAAAAGGCATTTTAATAATTGACTTTTGTATTTGTTCATATTTTGAATTAACTTTTTTCTTATTTAAAAAAAAAAACACTGCTCGTAGATAACATTTAAATTGTATCAATGTTCCCTATAATAAATTTGAAAGGCTATTATTTTTTTAAGAATATCTGCCAAAATATGCTGCATATTTAGCCTGGGAGTATGCATATTTTTTATATTTACTTTGAAAAAAAAAAACTAAGTAACAATGAAACAGTACCTAGAACTTGGCTGGTTTTTCTAAACTAAATAATTCAGTATTCTTCTTTTTGTTGTAAATTATTTTTTAGTATTTGAAGAAAAGTAAAAAGTAAACTGTTTCAAAAACTCTGCCAATTTTACCAGAAATATATTTAGTTTTAGAATAAATAGTTACTAATTAGAGCTTCAATGATATGTTTGAAATATTATACCTGTAGTAAATACGCTTATACGAATGTAACTTTAATATTTGTTTTGTTTTTTTATAATAAATTATAGTTAATTGATATTGGTTTTATTTGGAAAATGACATATATGTCGGTTATTAAAGAAATGTGGAGTTTTAATTATGTTACCACGGTTAAACTCAGGGCTGCTCGGCGCTGAAAATACACTTTATCGTTTAGCTGTAGAATTGAATTTCGAAAATGCTGATAGGCGCGTCATAAAATGATAAAACATAACTTAGATGGAAAATAACAAGTTTATTGATTAAAGAAATATGATATTGTTGACTTGAAAAAATGTGCTGCAACCAGGTGGGATCAACATCGCTGACTCAGTTTGCTCCCTGAGAGTTCAACTAAGAAAATGGTCAAAGAACAAACTGCTGGTACTTTTGTCTATCATCGTTGAACATACTGCACATAAAATGTTCAAGAGTTTTTTCACTATTTATTTTACATAGGATCCACTGTAGTTAGAACGTCTTTTTCTGCATAAGACAGATGCATTTAGAAATAAGTCTGCTTTATTTGATTTTTTTTTCAGTGGTGGAGGTGCTAGGTTCACAGACCTATATCGCGGTCTCCATTGATATTTAAAATTGTCAAACTCTCAAAGTTTATTCAATTTAATATTTATATATATATTATTTATGTCGCCACCTCGTAGACAGATGCTAGATGTCGACATTTTCTAGTTTTCTTATTCATTAAATTGTCCTACCGAAGTAGACTCGAGGGTTGTATTTTAGGGAGTTAATTTGTATTGTTTAAATTCTAATCTCTTTTTCAAATTGCATTATCGTACGTGTTCCGTTAACACGAGACGACACTCAGATGTCGCAACACTTATGGGTTTAATTTTTTCAGCAATTTCAGTCGGAAAAAGTATCCACCTTCGGTTTCACATGTTTATTAGTTGACCGTTCTTTTCGTCAAATTGCTAAACAACACATTTTCATTAACAACTCAAATTTACTCGGTAAAATACACACCTTTTGTGCAATTACAAATAAATGTTTACATTTTATAACTCAGTTCTTCTCTACTAATCATCATTGGTTTCATATTAATAAAAACATATCGATTTGGTTTTACAGTCAAGCTTAGTATGATCAATTATAGATGCAAACGTATATGCATCTCTTTTCAGCAGAAAAGACAGATAATAAATCTATCGCTATCGTATGTCAAGATTTTATTAGTAAAAATGAAACACAAGAAGTGGTTGGTTCCAGTAATCTTCCTCAAAACTGTATTTTCCAAGTTATAGGTTTAAAACAATACGTGAACTTATTAGTACATTGATATAATTCACTTTTTAAAGCTATTAAATACACCTTTCACATTTAAAATTAAGATACATTTATTTACAAATAAGATTTAAAATCATTTATTAACTTTACCTCCTTGAGATATATTTTTTATAGTAAAGTTTAGATGTCGACCATAAGACAATCTTTAAAAAATAATGTTTGCGAAACAAATACTTTTAACGTAAAAATAAACATTTATAAACCACAAAACTAAAAATTTGAACCAAATTAGTCAAATTGTTTAAAATAACACAATAACAAAATCTTTGGACATTTAAACTCTACTAATCTGTTGGTAAGTTTATGGAAACTTATTATGTTCTGACGGACCTCCGGGGATTACATACGAAGCGTGACTGCCGCTAGCGCTTTGATTAGCCGGCGGTACAGAAAAAATAATTGAACGAATTAAGCCATCTCTTACAGAATCGCCACTTTGACCTTGACCAAATGTAAACACAACTCCATTACACATCGATTGACTAGGATATGTTCCAACTGGATAAAGACCGGTTTTATGCAAAACCACTCCAACTTTGTATACCTACAAAAGAACCCACTAAACCCATAATTGCTTTATTAGATCTACATACCTTGTTTCTTTGAATGTATATTGGTCTGTTGAATGATATATCAATGAGGGATCGACACGATACGCGACTTGTGAAGTGAGTGTAAGTTAAACGACTGCCATCGGCGTCAAGCAAATGTGCATATAATAGTTCCGTGTACGATATATTCATAATTTGCCTTTCGTCGTTATCCATGGAATGTTGAGCTGGAACCTAATTCAAAATTGCAAACAAACATTTTTCCGTACTTCGGAGCAATACCTGAATTCCAAAAACACAAACATTTTTATCGCAAGTGAAAGTGACAGCACAATCCAATACACTTGTGTTCATACAATCATTTAAGCGTAAAGGTACCCGTGTACAATATAACTTCTTTGAGATTTCGTTACCCCCTTCCTCATTAAATGGCTGAATATTACCAGATTGGTTATAGAACTTAATCATGGACGTTCGAGATGTATCCATAGAAGAAGAACCCTGAAATTATTTATTCGTAGTTTTACCAAGGATTTATGCTAGTGGTAACTCACTGCAAAAAGTTTTTCATATTGACGTGGATTTCTATTATGAAGACGGTGAATTCTAGAAGTCGAAAACCCTGGAGGCATCGGAACTGTGGTAGTTGGCGAGGAAATGTTCATCAAAATAGCAAACTTTTCAGACTCGTTTAACAAATTCGATGCAGCAGGACCTTCGGCAAATTCTTGAGGAGTTAAAGTTAGGAATCTTATTTTCATGAGAACATCTCTTAACTTCGGATCACGACTGCTTGGTTCGTGAGAAGTATTTGCTAAAATATCGTAATTTTTGTTATAATTTAATGTTGATTAAATTAGTGGTATATGTTGTGTTTCCTTAAACGTTTACATATGTAGCAAAGCCTTTGTTTTATTTGAGTTCATTATAAACAACAGATACGTTGCACAAGCGACACATACAAAATGCACAAAATAGTGAGTAGTACATAGAAATTCACAGTAATAAAACTAGTTAATAAATTAAGAACACAATTACCTATACCATCTAGTCTAGGTACTTTCGCACCTGCAGTTTGATTATGACGGTTTGCGTATCTAGTTATAGCTGTAAACAACTCCAATTCAGACTGAATATTAAGTACGTCCTGATCGAACACAGTTAAAATTGTTGAGAGTTCCACGTCATCGAAGCTGCTTTCCGACAATACTTCTTGAGTTTGATTGCTTATAATCTACGCAAAAAAAAATTAAAATTTCGATTTTTTCACAAAGAAAATCATTTACGTTTAAGCATTTTTCCATTAGGATCGGTTCCTCAAATAGCTTAGCAAACTCATACGCTCTACAAGCGTTTTTTGGATACAGATCGGACCATAAATATTTCGTACATTCTTCAACTAAATGGGGTAGCATATATTTTTTTGCCCCGTAACATAGTTCGCACGCTTGATCAAAAGATGTGAGATTAATTCTGTCTGTGTATATGTACCTGAAAAAAAATTTTACAATTAAATCACCCGTTTGCGTAATTTATTTACTTAAATTTCAGACAAATGTATAGTCAATGATCATGTTTCCAAATTTACATTATATTTAAAACAAGTCAATGCCACATTAAGATTAATTAAGCACGACTTAAATACATGAGAGCTTTTTAATTATTAGATTCAACTAACAAACGCAAATACAATGGAACGTTTACCTGAAGTAAATTGTTCACATTTAAAGGATGTCCAAACTTAATGCCTCGGAGATGGGCTTTTTCATTGACCCTGACCGTACATTTTTGAATCATGTATCACTTTCCTTTTTATTTCTTTTAAAATTGTAGCAAATGTTAAAAAATATTTTTTGATATATATATATATATATATATATATATATATATATATATATATATATACAGGGTGCCCATAATCTATCTCATAACATGGGTAACTTTCTTAATATGCAAAATAGGTAATAGGTTAAATTAGGAAAGTTGGGCAGAATTACAAGCAAAATGTTAAACTTTTTTCAAATTTGACATGTCTTCAACTTTTGAAATTTTGTGAAAAAATTGAAAACAGTCGATTTTTTTAATGTTGTCCTGTTCCACTACTACTTACTTTAGAACTGAACTAAAAATGACATCTTATACATATTTTTACGTAGAATTCGATAAAATTACTCAAAATGTCATAGCCCTCTTGATTTTCGAGATATAACACAAACTTACATTTTTTTAAATGACAATCATAGTTGGCTGTGATCTTATTAAATAGCTTTTGTTTTTGCGATTTCATTGATATAAGATTCGATATACTTTACTCTTGTATTTCTATTTAAATTAAGGAACAAAATGATTTACAAGTTAGTTAAACTTGAAACAAAAATTTATATTGACAATATAATACCACAAGTAGGTACTATTAATGGTTTGTAATTATGTTCTATTTCAATAATGTACAAAAGACATAAAAGTTCATATTAAATGTTCGAAATGGCCCCGTTAACCAATATGCACATTTGACATCTTCTAACCATCTCTCTATGCACTTTTTCCAAACTGCGAGGACGAATTCTTTTAATAATCAACCTAATTCTATCTTTTAATTCTTCTACATTATTGGGTTTTTCTTTGTACACCCTGTCTTTAACGGTTCCCCACAAGAAAAAATCGAGAGGTGTGATATCAGGTGTTCTTGCCGGCCAATTAATAGGACCTGAATTACCGATCCAGCTCGGAAAACGTTCGGAAAGATATTCAGAAACAGCTCTAAAATTATGAGCAGGAGCACCATCATGTTGGAAATGAGTAAGATTTTGTACCACATTTAATGGCAGTTCATCTAACATGTCTTTCAAGTCATTTTGAAGAAATTCTAAATATCGCCTTCCATTTAAATGGTAATTGTAAAAGAACGGACCAATTATTCTGCTACCGAGGATGCCACACCACACATTTATTGAAAAAATATGTTGATCTCGTCTCTCAACAGTAACATGAGGGTTGTTCTCAGACCAATAGTTATTATTATGTCTATTAAATACACCGTTATTGGTAAATTTTGCCTCGTCAGTAAATAAAATTCTGCGCGAGAAATATGGATCGTTGTCAGTTTCTCTTAAAAACCATCGAGCGTAATTTAATCTTCTCTCTGAGTCGGCTGGATACAAGGTGTTGCCGATATGAAATTTATACGGCTTGAATCGATTTTGTTTTAAAATTAAACGAGCTTTTCTGTAGAAGTACCACACTCACTTGCAATTTCACGGGTGGATGTTTTTGGTTTATAATTTACATATGCCAAAACTCTTTCTTCGTCTTCTTGATTAAACTTTTGCTTAGCTTTTGGTTTCATAAATGATCCGTATAGTTTTAAATTATTTTCCAGTTTGGAAAAAAGTCTTTTATCTGGTTGTCTTCTTTCCATATATCTTTGCAAATACATTTCACTGGCTTCATTACTATTTCTGTTGCTAGCATAATAACAAAAAGCATGTCGTTTCTCTCTTCATTTGAATACATTGTTTATTTTGAGAATTTTATGTTTTTAAAATAAATCACCGTGAATAATACAACTTACTTATGTAAATCAAATTATTTAGTTGACGACACAGGCTTTTGTTTCAACAGGTTTTTGTTTGAAGCATTTGTTTCCATAGCCTGCCTGTGTATTATTTTGCAGCTTAATTGTATCAATAAACTACTTTTAGCATTTACAAAAAAAATGTAAGAGTAAAGTATATCGAACCTTATATCAATGAAATCGCAAAAACAAAAGCTATTTAATAAGATCACAGCCAACTATGATTGCCATTTAAAAAAATGTAAGTTTGTGTTATATCTCGAAAATCAAGAGGGTTATGACATTTTGAGTAATTTTATCGAATTCTACGTAAAAATATGTATAAGATGTCATTTTTAGTTCAGTTCTAAAGTAAGTAGTAGTGGAACAGGACAACATTAAAAAAATCGACTGTTTTCAGTTTTTCACAAAATTTCAAAAAGTTGAAGACTATGTCAAATTTGAAAAAAGTTTAACATTTTACTTGTAATTCTGCCCAACTTTCCTAATTTAACCTATTACCTATTTTGCATATTAAGAAAGTTACCCATGTTATGAGATAGATTATGGGCACCCTGTATATATATAATATAAAAAATATTATAGTGTGTCTACTTAATACACTGTATACATAAAACCTAGTTTCGGAAAGTTCTACTTTTCGTAACTACTAACTAAAAAAAATAATTTTTTGTATAATATTATAAGAAACCTGCGTTTTTGTTGGTTAAAATATGTAGCTGAAATGTTTAGTAACACTGTGGCAATTGCAGTTTATACCGCAGAAAAATTAAATATTGTTACGATCTTATCTCTTTATTTTTCGTTATCGCATTTAGAAGCGCAAGATTATAAACAGAGCGGATCAAGTTACACTTTATTTTACACATACAGTTACTTTAATTCGTATAAATACACATCAACTATTAACACGTTTTAATTTATATCAATTTAACATGACGAATAATAACTTCGAACTGCCTCCTAAATTTATGACGACGCTTTTATATATGAAAGATAATAATCTAGAAGATAATTGAATGTTCTCAAAGGGAGTTCTAGAATTTATTCTGGGAACAGTTAAGTACTAAAATATTTAATTCGTTAAATACTATATGAACGTTTTTACTCCACATTTTATGAAATAAGATGGGGAGCTATGCGACGGTTTCCAAACCGAAAATCTTATCACCCCTTTTTTCACTTTTTCTGACGAATTCGAGTTGGTACGTTATAAAAAAAAATATAAAAATTTTATGTCCGACATAAGATATCAAGAAAACCGCTAGTCTGATTTTTATGAAACTTTGTACATGGACCTTGTTTATAATAATCTATGTAGTCAAAAGGACAGTTAACTTACACAGCTTTCCGAGTTGTTTATAATTTAATTATACATATCTTTTGTTTAAAATATTTTTTGATCCGATTAGTAGTTACTGAGATATAACAAACAGGTGACAATAATTGTTGTAACAATATCTCCACCAATACCAATTTTACAAAAAAATTAAAGGAGAAAAGTTGTTGGAAATTCTATTGTCTATAGCTTTTATTTGAATCATTTTTTTCTAAAAAGTTTATTTATTTCATACGATATTTCACGCTATTCAGTAAACAATTTAGTGCATATATATTCTAATACAAAAAGAACCAATGAGATTATAATGGATATACTATACATGTAACCCTTCAAACCACGTAAACCACATTATACAGTGTGATTCAGCTAACCCGTTCATTAGAAGTTTATGGATTTCCCGTTGAAATATTTGTTTAAAAATTTGGAATAGGGGATTGATCGAAAAGTTCTATTTAATTAAAATATTTCAGCTCTTCTAGCACTTCCGGTTACACCGGAAGTGGCTACCAACTTTCTTATTTTAAATGGAATGATATATTTTTTTTATATATTTGGATTCTACGCTAAAATCTGAGTTACCTTCATGTAGCACAACCTATATAAAAATCAATAGTTTTTGAGATATTTTAATTTTTTGAGAAAAATTGGTTTTGTAGTATTGTTTTCAAACGCTTGTCAATGATTGAAAAAGAAAGTTATAGTAACACAATTTGGGCTATACTTAGGAGGACTGTTAAGTTTTTAAATGATGTGTAATTTGACATCTCATTATTTACAGGGTGTTCAAAATGTTTGGTTAAATCTGACTAACTTCAACTGCCCAAAAGTAAATTTTTTTTAATGGAACACCCTATATCTTGTTGCTCTATGTGATGGAGAATTAATTTCTGACTAGTGACCAGTGGAAATTAAAACAATGTGCCTTATTTATCAAACTTGTAAATGTCGACGTGACACATTATACACGATATGAGAATCCACCAAGAATATTCGAATGAAGACATACCAAATTTATTTTTTATTTATGGAGAATGTTACAAAATTATTGAACAGAACTTGCCGTTTGTTTAACGAGAAATATCCACACTTGCGACCTCTAAATAAAACTACGTTGAAGAGAATAGAAGCAAATTTTAAACAATTTGGAATTCAATGTACTAGAACACGCCCCAAGGTAGTCACCGGTGATGAAGACAACGAAATAAATGTATTGGCATATTTTAATGCAAATCCACATGCATCGATCAGAGCTGCGTCTGAAGATTTGGGACTGTCCTACTCGTCGATACAGAGAATTTTGGCACAACGTAAAATGCATGCTTTTTCTATTATCAAACTACAAGCTTTCCGCCCAGGTGACGAAATACGTCGTGTAGCATTTTGTGAAAGCATTTTATTGAAAACGCAGGAAGACCCAAATTTTTGAAAAAATTATTTGGACCGATAAGTCAAAATTTAGTAGAGAAGGAATCATTAATAAGAAAAATTGGCATTATTGGGCAGAACAAAATCCTCGGATGGTGCGCGAAGGTTACTTTCAAGACACATTTAGGTTTAATGTTTTTGTTTAATTATAGATAATCGTGTTTGTTTTGAAGTGCATGACGAAAATTTAAATTCTCCCAAATATTTAGAAATGCTTAGAGGAGTGGTTTCAAATTTTTGGAAAATTTACCCTAAATCTTCTAAATTCATGTTGGTACCAAATGGATGGTGCTCCAGTCCATGCAACCCATGAGGTTTATCAAGAATTATCCCATATGTTCGAAGATCGTTGGTTTGGACGCAATGGTCCATCTCTATGGCTTCCCAAATCACCTGACCTAACACCCCTGGATTTTTTTTATGGGGGTATGTCAAGACTAAAGATGTTTAAGGCCAGTCCATAACAGAGATGACTTATTACATCGAGTTCGAACTGCCTTCGCTGAAGTAGATGTGCAAATGGTTCAAAAATCCACAATAGCTGAAGTTAACAGAAGAGTTTTATTGTGCTTAGAAAACCACGGAACAGTTGCTAAATTAATAATTAAATTAATTTGCTTCTATTTTTTGCAATGTAATTTTATTTAGAGTCCATAAATGTAGATATCTCTCGTTAAGCAAACGGCAAGTTCTTTCAATAATCTTTTGAGTTTGACAAATAAGGCACATTGTTTTAATTTCCACAGGCCACTAGTCAGAAATTATTTAATAAAATAGAGAAATATTGTGTGTCGAATGTAAATACATCGATAGCAGGAAAATGGTAACAGATAGGTATAGGAAACCCTTATGAAGATTAAAATATCACTTAATTCTTCATCACATAGAGCAACAAGATACAGGGAGTTCTATTTTAAAAAATTGACTTTTGGGCAATTGAAGTTAGTCAGATTTAGCCAAACATTTTGAACACCCTGTAAATAATGTGATGTCAAATTACACATCATTTAAAAACTTAACAGTCCTCCTAAGTATAGCCCAAATTTTGTTACTATAATTTTCTTTTTCAATCATTGACCAGCGTTTGAAAACAATACTACAAAACCAATTTTTCTCAAAAAAATGAGAATATCTCAAAAACTATTGATTTTTCATATAGGTTGTGCTACATGAAAGTAACTCAGATTTTAGCGTAAAATCAAAATATACAAAAAAAATATATCATTCCATTTAAAAATTCCGGTGTAACCGGAAGTGCTAGAAAAGCTGAAATATTTTAATTAAATAGTACTTTTGAGCAATCCCCTATTTCAAATTTTTAAACAAATATTTCAACGGAAAGTCCATAAACTTCTAATGAAAGGGTTAGCTGAATCACCAGGTATATCTACGAATGCAGTAGTTGCACTTCACATAAAATACATAATTAAATTGGTATTAGATTTTTTTTGTGCAGGTTACTGCGCATTGGCACTATTGCGGCGAAACTGGTGAACTAAAGTTCGATGCAACGTTTAAATACTTTAACATCATATTTTTGTGGCGATTTGAACCTGTATTCACCATTTTTTTTACAGATTCTTGTGATATAACATTTCCTCAGTAAAAAACAAGGATTAAAGTGGTGAATTACATGACTTGCAGGTAATCAGTAAGTATTTATCGGCCAAACTTTCATAATTTTGAAAATATAGAGCTCGTACCAAAAACATAAATAAATAGTGACCTTTCGGATCAAAAATAATCTTGAAAAAAATATGCACTATAAATACCGAGCGATCATAAAGTTTTTAGATAAGGTGTGGCTATAAATTTGACATTAGCAAATCTTTCAAGTATTTGATAACTTCAGTTATTTGTCAAATGATTGCCAAAGTTCATCAAATTTTAATGAAAAAATGGTGTTTTCGTTAGAACATAAAAGATTTATTATTGAATCTTACAGCACTGTTACTTGTTTGACCGAATTTCGGGAAAGACTTAGATGTATCGTATATAACAATACGCATGTTGTTATGAACGACATACAAAATTTGCAAATGTCAAAATCATAGTCATCACTTATCTAAAAACTTTATGATTACTTGGTATATTTCTCTAATGCAGGTTTCAGAATAAAAATCTTGTTAAAAAGATCAACATAATGATATTATGCACTAAACAATTGAATTGTGTTGACCAAAATGTGGAGCCATAGAATGAAAAAAACTAAATTTGCTACTTTGGTGAAAACAAAAAGCGCCGAAACCTTGCAAATAGGAAATGGTACGAGAAGTAGTTATTTCAATTCGTTTACAGATTCACATGATTGGTTCAGGCTAACTATTTTGAGTCGATTCTCAAGAGCCCATAATAATTCTGCCTTAGCGGCTTATTATTAAGATGATATAAAAATAAAACCCTTTATTTTTGGGATTTGACGGTGTCGAATTGGTAATTGTAGTTTTTCACAACGAAGTCTTCGCCCTTATGATAGTGGTAGAAACGATGGCAACTATGGTTACCATTCCGTACGGTCCAATCCCAAAACATTTTTGTTTTAATAATGACTCCGGCTAGCAAGCTTCAACTCTTACATTGCGGTATATATTGTTGGTGATGGAAAGGATCCTGATGCCCGTTTAAGTCACACTGATAATTAAATTTGTTTTCGCATCAGAAGATATAGGTATTGTCGTTCGGACACTCTTTATAAATCGCTGTTCGAAGAATTCCAAGAAATTAATTACAAGCCTCAGCAATCAACATATGGATGTCAACCGTCTAATATCTTAGAACCTATTCATACACTACCTTCACCATCTCCCCTGTGTAGCAGTACTCATAGAAACAATGTAACCGTCGAAAATAATAAAAAATATAACATAGTGATGTTCAGTGATGAGATTGGAAAAGACATGGGAAAATTGTTAAACGCGAGTTTACACCAGTCAATTTTGAACTATTGTATGCCTAACAGTACTTTCTATGGCATTCTCGAGAATGTTAGAAATTACAAATTTTGTAGTCCCAGCATAGTCATTGTATTAATTAGTCACTATAAAAATGTAAACAAAGAACAAGTGCTTGAAAGTTTTGAAAAACTCACCCTAATCAATGTAAAACAAATTATATTATTTACTTTTCCATATAGCATAAAAGATGTCACAAGCTGAAAACAATTATATAAGTTAAATCTGCCCTTGTATATGATGTGCCAATATAATGCTAAATTTCATTTGATTGACGTAAATCGTTTTGTCAACAGTAAGTATGCTGACAAAAATTGCGATTCTAAATTTTCCAAAAATTTTAAAAGACAATTAGTGTTTTCACTATCTTACTATATAAATAGTTGTCACCTAGACAATGAATTGGTTGATCGAACTGACTTGACTACAGAAAATGTTATTTTTAATACACGGATTTTGGAAAGTGTGCCAAAATTATTTACCAACCTGCCCTTCCGGGCAAAGTTGTAGTTTGAATCGTAGTTTTAATAGTAGTTCTAAGACTTTGGAATCTATTCCACAAAATTTTTTTAAGTTAAGCCTACAACAGAGAAACTCTCTAGCTTGAATATTTTACCAAATAAAAAAACTTTTTAGATTAAATCAAAATAAAATAAATGTACAATCTCTTACCTAGTTCACCAAAATATACAAGGTATATTAGGGAAAGATTTAGAAATAGAGTTGTTTTTAGATAGTCATAATATAGAGGTTCTCTGTATTACAGAACATTGGTTAAAACCACACCAGCTCATGCTAAATTTCTATAATCATCTTGTTGGTAGTTTTTTAGTAGGGAAGGTGCCAAACGTGGTGGGTCTTTAATACTTATTAATAAAGAACTAAAATATAAAGAACGTAGAGACATTGTAAGCCTCTCAGTTGAACGACTTGTTGAAATAGCTTGTGTGGAACTAGAGCATTTTATTATTATTAGTGTATACAGAGCACCATCAACAGACTATAATAATTTTGAAAATAAGATGGAAGAAGTCCTATCTATAACTTGTCTGCGGCGACTTTAATGTAGATTTGTTGTTACAATCTTCCTCCTTATGCATAAAATTAATTAGTTTATTTCAGTCATTTAATTGTAAAAATATATTTTGGAGCCTACCAGAATTGCTGCAAATTCCGCAACTTGTTTAGATAATTTATTTACAAATTGTTTTGAATTAATTGATAAAAAGTATGTCATAAACAAACTATCTTCTGACCATTGCGGCCAATTAGTTGAAATTAAATTGCCTTACAAAAACACACACAAGAAAAAAATCACGATAATACCAAAAACTTCAGGACGTTTGGAAAAATTTCGCAACATTTTAATTTTAAAACTTCCTTTGCTAGTAGAACATAACGACCCTAAGTTTTTAATAAAGAGTATGATTCAATATTTAAATCAAAAACAATAATTGCTAACAAAAATACATGTTTTAGTAAATGGGCCACTGTAGGCATCCATACAAGTAGAAAGCATCTATATGAATTATATAATGAGAGAACACTAAATCAAAACGAAGAATTTAAGAAATATGTCAGAAATTACTCCAAACAATTTAGCAAATTCACATTATTTAAATGAAAACTATTCCTCTTGGATGTTAGTACGTAATTATTTACACTTTGCTCATGTAAAAACAATTCGCTGGAACTAGTTTATATAGAAGAAACATCAATAGAACTTCTTAACAATGTGTAAAAAAAATTGGTCAATGACAAATTTCTAATTTTTGAATAGCAATCAATCATAATTGATAATTTAGGATCTCGCTCAAATTATCGATGCCAAATAATTTACTAAGTAATTCTTTATTTATTTTTTGTCAAGACTACATGTTTTAGTAGGGTTCCCACTTCTTTCGTGATCGTAATGTTACGAGATAATTTTTTAGTAAATGTTGCACTTGTGCCAGATACTCGTGAAACACTTATAAAAAAATTATCGGTAACATTACGATAATTACTACTGATAATAGACCAGGCGAAACGTATACGAAAAAGACATGATCTCATATTAAATGGAGTATTTTAGATTTTTGGTATGTGTGTTTGGATCATTACCGTAAAGTATAATCTAGATTTGCAACCCTCGGAAAGCTGTGTTAACAAAATGGCAAACTAAAAACTGCTAATTTTTCGTACTTTTTTCAATTTCTCGACAATAACTCTTAAACCGTGAAGTTATATACCTATAGTCTGTATACTATTGGCGCGGAGTAATAAATCATAATTGCTTGAAATAATTCTTTATTTTCTTGTGAAAGCGGTACTTCTACGGTTAAGTAAAACCAATAAATTCTAACCAAAATACGATCATTGTGCCGCTCTTGCAGCATATCGACCCATCTAGGGTCTGAGAACAATAGTTTAATCTGTGTAAACACGTTGCCATCAGCCCAGGTACTGACGAAACGAGAATCATAGCCGTAGATGTGGGTATTATACCAAGATACAAAAATAATGGTATATAATACGTAAGAAGTAAAATTTGTAATGTGTTCTACTATACAAATAAAATAAATAACATATAAAGGTAGATTTTACTATTATAATATATTTACCTACTAAAAATATGATTTTCCAAACGTATCAGGTACCTATGCCACTGCAATACGGGAGATTCGATAATTCTGACAGGTTTATTACTCCGCGCCAATAGTATACTGAGTATAATCTTTTTTTAGAGAGGTAAAATTTGCTAAAAAACGAATTTTTACTCGTTTTGTAAGTTAAATAGTTAATAGTCCTTAAAAGTTGATCCTTTTTCGAAAAAGTTTTTTCATATTTCGAGTTCAACAGAAAATTCATCGTAATAAAAGTAATAGAAAAATTAATACTCTTTAATTTGAGACTACATTGATGCTTGTAGCTTCCACTATCTTGTCAGGAATGTCAAAAAACTAAACATAAAAATAGGTATTCTAGCGTTTTTACATAAATATCTATTTTTTTATACCTATTATAATATAAGAAGGGTCATTCCGTGTAAATGTCAATCTGCGCGCCGATTTTCAAACTTATTATTACTATGTCATGTTATATGTCATTTTAAAGCTAAATAATTGAATTTTCTAAATCTGCCAACTCTTAATCGATGCAAGCACGTGTGTCTACACTAAAACACAATTTTCAGGCGGACATTTAGGTGAGTAAAATTTGCTATGTATTAGGTAAATTAAAACTCAAATATGAGTGGCAATGACAAATGTAACGCTTAATCATGTGACTAACGTAACTAGGCGTGATTAACGTAACACTATGTGACTAACGTAACTTTAGTGCCAGCAGAACAAGTAGTTCATATCATTTTGTTCACCTAAATTACGTTATATTAATTGTTTTGTTCAGGTATGCACGAACATGGGTAAAACTCTTGCAGAAAGAAAGAGAGAAGAGTAGAGCCAGACAAAGTAATGAAAAAAAGGAGTTAGAGCGTAAGAAAGCAGCAGATGGTATGTGAAATATAAGTGAAAAATAACTAGGGATACAAGAGAAAAGAAAATGAAGCAGCCGAGTTGAGAATGCGGAAAATGAGGCAGCATAAAAAGGAACTAGCTGCGAAAGAAGCTGAAGCTACAACAAACCAGTCTTTGTCGCCATTTTCTCATAAGAAAGCAATAAAAAAGGCTCTATCAGCACCACCACACAGTCCAAGAAAAAAGAAAGCTCTAATACAAGAACTTGTAGAGAAAGCTGGAGTTTCTACAACTTTATCACGAAACCCTTCCAAAAGAAGCACTGTCACAAGTGAAGAATGCGTCCAGCAAGTTATCAATTTTTATCTAGAAAGTCACATATCTAGACAGATGCCCGGAAAGAAAGATATTATTACAGTCAGAAATAAAAAAACGAAAGAAAAAAGTCACCAACAGAAGCATCTACCCATGTTCACCTTAAAAGAAGTGTTCAACTTGGTCATGGAACAGTTACCAGATACAAAGATTGGGTTTTCCAAATTTTGCGAGTTGAGGCCTCCAAATGTTTTGCACGTCTCATCGAAAGATCAAGAAGTATGCTGTTGCCTTTATTGCGAAAACTTGGGATTGATTTTAAACTTTTCAAGAATTTGGTAATGCCAAGCTTCCAGTGTCCAGACTGCAAGGATAAGGTATCCGATTTTGTCTCTGAAAACTTGCATGTTGTGGAGAATAAACTTGTTACTCTGAAGCAGTGAAAGGATGGGAAAATGGAACCCCAGAATTTCGGAGCTGTAGAAATCGAGCGTCAAATTACGAGAATTTTTGGTCATTTCTACAATATCTTCAGGCAAGCAAAAGAACTGCAAAAACAAAAAGAAGATCTAACTCCAGGTACACTGATTTTGCAGAAAATTATGCTGTGAAACACCAGAATGAAACAATGCAAGCACACTGGACATCTGATAAAACTGTGACTATTTATACTGCTGCGTTGTACTACCGAAAGAAAGTTGGTTCTGATCTAATTCTGCAAAGTTACGCTGTCATATCCTATGTACGAAGACACACAGCAAAAGAAGTGAATGTCTTCAATTCGAAAATTATCTCCACTTTTTCTCAGGAAATTGGTCAACCAATTAAGGAAGTGAAACTGTGGACTGATGGAGCTGTAGCTCATTTCAAAAACCGAAGTTCCATGGTCACACTTTCTTCGTCCAGTTCATCCTCTGGGGCCACGTTCCCTTTATTGGTAATTTACTATTGATATCAAAGATTTCCAGACCACCACAGCTTCAAATAGAGTATTTAAGAAGTTGAGCACTTAAGTAATAAAGTCTGTTCTATTATTTACCATATCTGTAACAGTAATGAATGATACTATGGAATTTTGCGTTTAAAGACGTTCAAGCCATTATGTAAATGCGCATGTTCGTTAGTTACATGCATATAATTATTATATTATTATTTTCTAAAATTTGAACTTAATTGGGAAATGTGAACTTGCAGTATTGAAACAGAGACAGTTATGAAAAGGTAAAAAATTATTAATTACTTCTAACAGCTATATCAGAAGAATGGCTGATGTTTGTTCAATGCATTATTAACAGGTTGCATTTTGGTTACGTTAGTCACTAATGTTAAAGGAAATTTTAAAACTCATAATAGTGCAACTTCAATTTTTATAAACTAAGAAAAATGCCAACAGTTAATTGTAACGACATGTGTGCGTTTAAAGTGCATAGCGCTATCTAAGCGACAGCTTTAATGCTTGAAACACACGTGTGTCGATAAAACCAAGTAAAACTTGTACAGAAGCATAACACGCAACGAAAGAACACCTGATGCAGCATTTCGCTCTTATTATGAGCTCATCAGAGGTGTATACTTAAGTGCGGTATACAACTGTACAAGACGGCGGTTGGTCTTTTAAACTCTTGTGGAGCAATGAACATAAGTAAAATGTGTGTCAAATGACATCTCGTGTAAAACATTGACACGTATGAATAGTATAAACTAAGAAAAAATGCCAACAGTTAATTGTAACGACATGTGTGCGTTTAAAGTGCATAGCGATATAAGCGCATGTAAGAGCGAAATGCTGCACCAGGTGTTCTTTCGTTGCGTGTTATGCTTCTGTACAAGTTTTACTTGGTTTTATCGACACACGTGTGTTTCAAGCATTAAAGCTGTCGCTTAGATAGCGCTATGCACTTTTAAAACGCACACATGTCGTTACAATTAACTGTTGGCATTTTTCTTAGTTTATACTATTCATACGTGTCAATGTTTTACACGAGATGTCGTACGACACACATTTTACTTCAATTTTTATATAGATTATTGACATTATAGGTTTCATTTTCAGGTAGTATACTGAAATATATTTTATTAATTTTAAAATTAGCCTTAACACTAATATTCATCTGTAACAAGTTTTGTAAATGTTACGTTAGTCACTAGGTATGGAATGACCAAGAAGTCTTAATTTGGTAAGAGCTCAACAGGTGCCGTGTGATACTGCTCTGTTCCGTTCCACGCATTTAAATCAGTTTATTGAGAGACAATCGTGAAAGCAAATGTTCACTGTTATGTAATTTTTACTTTTACATTAAAGTATAGTGTTGTTGGTTCCACAGGCCTTTGTCTTATGCGTATGACGTCACTGGAAGATACCACAAATAGTCCATCTTCAAAAGTTAAAAAACGAGGAGTAATCTAATAGCTGCGAGTATAAAACGAAAGCTAACAGAGCACACAAATTTCCTTTCTGAGCTGAATGAAGTCGTAGTTTATGATAAATGTCCAAAAATTATTATGCATCTGAGGTCGGGTAGGTTATTACGGATTATTATGTAGGCAAAGAACATCCTCACCCTACATCAACCTTGAGATCATCTCGTAACTTGGAAAAATATGTAGAGAGACTACAACAGAATTTTTTTTGGAGTTCAAACGAAGGAAGTATCATATTTCCAGTCACATTCTAATCTTCTAGGGCTTCTATTCTAAAAGAAGTTGAGCGTAGAGGTGATGATTGGTGAAAGGGAATAAAGCACCTGAATCATGAAACTAAACTGGCTGCTCATCTCAGCTACCACAAAAATTACAAAAGAAGGCGTCCAGTAGTAGAATCTGTGCTACATGCTTTGGGAACTATCGCCTCATATTTAGAAGAAAATAGTGAGGAATGTCAATTCTTATTTCATGAACTGTTTGCCCAGATTGAAAATGAAAATCGTCAAACGGCTCTCATTGTTGATTAGCATAAGAAGGATATTATGATTGTATCGAGGGATGATCGGTCACCAATCGCATCGATAGACACTTTATTTTCAGCGCCAAGGGCTGGTTTTGTTTTAATATTATTATATTTTAATGTAAGACGAGTTCTCTACACAAAGCGAAAATGAAAATTGCGTTTTAGAAAAAAATGGTTGAAACAAAACCTATAGACAATAAAATTTCCACCAACTTTTCTTTTATAATTTTTTTGTATAATTGATATTGGTGGATATATTGTTACAACAAATTACTGTTACGCGAATGTCCGTTATATTTGGTATAAGAATTATTAAGGGGGGTTGTTCACCAACTTCCAACAATAATTAAAACTGTTTTGCAATTTTATGAAAAAGCTTACTATTAATTTTATAATTCTTATGGAAAAGCAATGATTGCATAAACAGTAATCTTATTATTTACACTTCTATGAAAAGTTATGTTAGAATTTCTGCAGTTTGCATTTCCTCTAATGTAACTTCCGAGTTAAACTCAGTAATTACTTATTGAATAAAAAATAGTTTAAACAAAAGTTGTGTATAATTAAATTACAAAACTTTCATTTAAAGCAAAATGTGTAAAATGAATATTTTTCTAAATATTTTAAAATTCCAAAATCTGTGTAGCTTAACTACCCTTTTGGTTTGATAGATTACGCCCAAAATCTATTCACATCTGCCGTATTATAAATAAGACCAATCTTATTTATAAGATGTGGTGTAATAGATATTTATAAATACATACATAGATAATATTTATTTTTGGTACTTTATATTTGTGGAAATTTTGGAAAACAAGCACAAAAATAGGAATTGAAATTAATGACAAAAATTACAATACATGATACTTCAAAACACAGAATTAAGGTCAAAACCGAACCAACAAAGAATAAGTTAAATCTCAAGTGTAGAATTCCTGGTCATTAAAGTATATACTGAAGCAAGGTATAAAAAACAGAATCATAAATGCCACAAAACTTTAAAAAAGAATTGTTGTATGCAGTGAACATTTATCTGATATCTTGTTCCACATATAATTTTAAGGTTTCTACTTTATGTTTATGTTAATAAATCGATGAATTTCTAAATAGGTTTTAGGTATTTAAATCCGTCCAGTTCCTCAATATATTCAATAACGCTCTTCTACAACTTTAAAAACTAGAACTAGAGAAAAAAGAACTAGGTTTACATTTGATAATGTTTTCGATGTAAATAAATGACAGGAGTATTTCTAGTGTTATGTTGTAATCGTTTCAACAATATTAAATACTTAAGTAATCATCATTCCATCCAAATTTTATGAAGGTTGAAACGAGGGTGGAAATAAGATCTCTATTATACCCTCATGCTCACGATGTGCAATCAAGGTCTTTAATTGTTAACTTTACAAGACTCTTTAAACAACCATGTACAGTAGGTTTATATTATTCACATGTAGTGACTGTTCTTAACATCTCAAATAAGGCGAAATGAAGATACACAAATAATCGAAAGTATCTTTCACATGCAACAAAGTTTCAGTCAATTTTAAGTTTTAACATAAACCTTTAATACATACATAAGTTTTATCAATAAAAACAAGAGTAATTACTCACTCTAAGAGAGCTCTAAATGCATCAGGCTGCACATCCAATATAGCAATCGGATCTTTTTCGGCCATTCCACCATAAAACATTGCTTCAAACACCGGGCTGGACATAGCAAGAAACAGTTTATGTCCCTCGAATACTTGTTGATGGGGTTCAATTCCAACGATGAAACGACAGTCACTCCATATTCCGCTATCTAATAAGTATTGGCCTCGTTCTTTAATTTTTTTCCTAGCAGTTTGCCAATCACAAGGTGCTTGTGGTGCCGATGCCATATTAATAATTATCAAAAATACAGATTCTTATAAAATCAGATTTCCTTTGTCACAGGTTATAGGTATTATTCACTGTCTAAAATAGAAATAAGGGAAGTAAAACAATAAAATAATTTTACCACTTTTACTTAAAATAACTGAAATATTTTTATGGATTTAAGTTACATCCTTTAGAATATAATTTACATTTTACATTTTTATTTCTTGTTTGTCTACCATTTAATTTTAAGTCAATGTTGCCAATAAATAAAAACCAAAATACTGTACTACTGTTGGTACCACTGTACAAACTAGATACATACAAGGTGTATCACAAAATATCATTCCAGTGAACCTTGCTCAATAAAAATAAATTATAAAATGTTAAGAATGCCAAGTATTATAATAACGAACAGATTGGGATTACAGTATTTGATTTAGATATTACATCAAATTATTTCGAAAGTTAGATATTACATCCCCACATACGAACTTCTTTATTTATAAAGTTCGTGTCCCCACATGAAATATTATAAAAATTTTTATTACGTCGCTATGCAACTGAACCAAACATGACATTATTATAGTAACGTAAAAACTCGACACAAATCATACCCAACACATAAAATTTAAAATTTTTTTAAACTTCTTGCCAGGAAAGAACATCCCTGCGTCATCAGTATGTGTATACAGTGCGAGTTTCTAACTTGGAATAAATTCAGTAAAGAAAAGACAGTTTTTTTTCGGAAATATGCTCAGACACGTCGATTAGTATTTTAAATTGCGCTTTTTTTCATGTAGAAAAATTTTATACAGTGTGTCCCAAATTTGAGATATGACGTCACCAATTTTTTTTAGTAATGGTAGCCCTAATTTTTTTATGGCTATTCTTAAAGTGTACATCGACTTACACATGCGTACCTAATTTCAAGTTTTCATTCCTTGTCATTTAAAAGATATTTAACAAAAAACATTAACTAATTCGAAAAATGAAGAAATCTGATTCAACTCAATAATTTTACTTCAATAAATGCTCAAAATGTTGTCCATGTACTAACTGACAATACCCTAAACGGAAATGAAACTCGTTTTGAACATTTCTAATTACTTCAGCGGAAATAAGCCTACACTCCTGTCTTATTCGTTCTTTCAACTCCTCAATATTTTCCGGTTTGGTCCTAAAAACTTTGCCTTTCAAGTACCCCCATAAGAAATAGTCCATAAGTGTTAAATCAGGAGACCTGGGTGGCCATTCAAAGGGCCCTCTTCTACCAATCCATCTGCCTGGAAATGCATCATCCAGATACTCACGGACAGCTCTAGCAAAATGAGGAGGCTTGCTGAAACCAGATGTTTCTATTCGGGACATCAGCTTCAACCGGATCAGGGAATTGAGTAGCCAAAGTCGGAACTAGTTCTTCTTCCAAGAATTCTAAATATCTTGCTCCATTGAGATTTTCTTGGAAGAAAAATGGTCCTATTACTCGATCACCAATAATCCCTGCCCAAACATTGACTTTTTCTGGATGTTGAGTATGGCCTTCCCTCATCCAGTGTGGATTATTGTCTGCCCAATAACGACAATTTTGACGATTTACCTCCCCATTTAACATAAACGTTGATTCGTCAGAAAACAGGACGTTTTCTATGTTTAGAACATTTCTGTCTAGTAGGTCCATCATTTGTTCGCAAAACTGGAGTCTTCTATCCGGATCATCTTCGGTGAGTTCCTGGAGGATTGTCAATTTATAGGGATGAAATTTTTGCGCTTTAAGAGTTTTTACCACTGAAGACTCGCTAATTTCGAGTTCCCTAGCTATCTGCCTAGTGGAGACATGAGGATTTTCTTGAACAGAGAGAAGTACATTAATTTTTTCCTCTTCATTTAGCGCACTCTGACGATGATTATTTGTTTTTCTTAAATGCCCGTTTTCCCTAAACTGTTTTTCAATCTTGCTTACGGTACTTTGCGATATGGGTGGTAAATCAGGATACTTCTCTCTGAATAAATGAATAACTTCAATTTGTGTTCTAGTCCTATCTCCGTAGCCAATCATCATTAAAATTTCAATTTTGTGGGTTTCAGTTAAGTACGGCATTTTCGTGTATTTTTCAAAAACGGTGTTTCTCACAAAACCACAAACTCATAGGGTTCTCGCTCAACAACTCGAATACGATGCAGCTCTTCTTACTTGTTTTATTAACTTACTTGTTATCTTGTTTTTATAACATTTTGATAAGACGTCAACCCGATTTGACAAACAACGAATACCTTTTGACGTGCCATTTTTAAATTTCATTTTTCGAATTAGTTAATGTTTTGTTAAATATCTTTTAAATGACAAGGAATAAAAACTTGAAATTAGGTACGCATGTGTAACTCGATGTACACTTTAAGAATAGCCATAAAAATTAGGGCTACCATTAAAAAAAAAGTCGGTGACGTCATATCTCAAATTTGGGACACACTGTATAAAATTTTTCTACATGAAAAAAAGCGCAATTTAAAATACTATTCGACGTGTCTGAGCATATTTCCGAAAAAAAAGCTGTCTTTTCTTTACTGAATTTATTCCAAGTTAGAAACTCGCACTGTATGAGTCAATTTAAAAACTTCCGAGTCAATTTGAGCATTTACTATTTAGTTACTGGTTAAAATTAGAAAGTAACTAAACTAGTGTTGGCAATATATGTGGTTGTCAGTTAAAATAGTAACCTTATAAAGTAACAAGTGACAGTAATTAATAACCTAAAATACAGAATGAAGTAAGAATGACAGCGACCGACATTTGACAGAACGTCAACTTAAATGAAATTAAAGTCAATTGAGTAACTTTATTCATAACGCATATAGTACATCTTCCCTCTTTATTTTACACATATCTATGTCTTATTCATACGATGATCGGTACGTTATTTCGTACATCAGAAAATAATGACGCAAGTATCTTCTTTGGTGGTACCATGTTTATCTAACATTACTTCATTATGACGTCATAAAAAAAGAACATCTAGGCTAACTTAGTTAAATAACACAAAGAGTTTTGATTAGAAGTTATGGAAGACAGAATATTATTAGAGTTTTGAAATTAAATCAGCAGTGGTTTTCGAGAACGTTAAGAATTAGGCACTTCCGGTTACACTGGAAATTGAGTCCACCTTGCTTATTTTAAATGTAAAAAACTAGTATTTTTCATTTTATTTAAGTATATTTTACATAAAATTTGTATACCATATGCTTATTATTATTGAATATTATTGAAATATTTGCATTTTTTAAAATTTTATCTAAACACTGAGTTCTCAACAAATAACAATATATTTCCATTATTAATAAAGTTACTGGTGTAATTTCAAAACTCTAATAAAATTCTGTCTTCAATAACTTGTAATGAAAACTCGTAGTGTTACACCCTGTATGAGCTTGTTTAATAACTCGCATGTTTTTAGGTGAATCGTTGACTTCTTCCGGATTTTGACTTGTGTCAAACTTTCGCTTGACGTTTCGCTGTTCATGCTGACACCTTTTTCAGGATAACTGAACCACGAAATAATAAATATATTCACTGCGTTCATACAGAAAGTTCATTGAGCGATAACTTTGATCTTAAGTAACGTTCACACTATACCCACACGCAGACAGGTTTAGCTGAAGTAAATTCGTCCATTTCCGATTGCGCGGGATGTCGCGAAATGTCACTGCTAAGACATAGTAAGCTTTCTATAATATAACCGCTCCGCTTAAATTATAAATAATATTTTTGCGCGTGGGTACGGCTCGCGATTTCCGTAGAATCACCGATTTCAAACGTTTCGACACCAACTGGAACTTCTACGCAACGAAGTATTATTATTCTGTGACTGAACTGCTTGTCGCTCGACCTTCTCCTTATGTATCGTATCTTTCTCACTCTACTGACCGTAACAGTTTTGTGTAACAGGGTTTTCCACGTATTACTAAAGTGATACCTTGTTTTCTAATGACTGTCTTGCTTTTCTCTATTTCTACCGCGTATCTGGCAAAGTCTGTTTCTGTAGTTTTTGGTAGTAGTTATCACATCTATGTTGTCGAAATCCATTTTTTGTCCTTGGTGATTCTTATGTCGTTTCCGGATTCGTTGGGTTTTTTTGTTTTTAGCTCTCTTGATTTCGATGTCTTGCAATCATTCTTCTTAAGAGCTTCTACAAGGTTCAGGATAGTAACGACAAATAAAATCACAAAGGCAGTAAGATATAGCATCAGAATAGTCACTAATAACAGAAGAGATGCAAAAGAAATTTTTACCAAAAGCTACAAAACCACCGTTGAGTAAGGAGTACCTAAAAAGTTCACAAACAATTATAACGGAACGTATTGGATCGTCGACCTATTATATATCAAAATATCTGCCAAACTTACTAAAACCGTACACCAAGAAAACTACATTGTATATAAAGAATTCACAACGTTTTGTCCTGTCTACACTCAAGACTGAACCTACAGACATTATAGTGAGTTTTGATGTAACCTTGCTCTTCTTTAGGTAGGTATAGGATCCAGTAAACTAAAATCAAAGTGCTGGCTACGATATGTTTACGATACATTTATAACAATCAAGTTCACCATTGATATAGAGCAAAATAAAAATCTACCGTTTCTGGATCTTATGGAGAGAACAGTAGAAGGGGGAACCTACAACAGCAGTATATTGAAAGAAGACGCACACTTACACATCTCACCATCATCCTATGCAGCAGAAAACTCTCGTAATCACTATCCAGAGCAGAAACCATCAGCCAAAATCGACATCTAGTCAATGGGAAGATGCACCTTGTACAAGCTCTTAAGAAGAATGCTTATATAGACATCGACACTAGAAGAGTTTAAAACAGACAAAACGAACGAACCCGAAAACGACAACAGAACCACCATGAGGTATTGATTGTTTACCTTCCATAGCGGGAGTCACTGAAAAGATCTGTAGAATTCTAAGAAACCACTTCAAAACCACCACGCCAATTCAGCAGTATCTACCAAGAGAAGTGTTACGTTGGACAAACGGGAAGAACACACACACGAAACGTGACACATATTCCTAGATACAATAATCACTAACAAAAACTACAGAAAGGGCCTTGTTAGAGAAGCGATACGAGTAAAGAAGAACAAGACGGTTAATTCAGAAGGAAGGGTACAAGTTAATAATACCTAGAAAACCCTGTTTACACAATACTATCACATCACGGCCAGTGGAGCGAGAAAGACACAATCGGGTGTACACTGTACACGATACATATATAAAGAGGTCGAGGGACGAAGAAGCTGTTGAGTTATCCTAAAGAAGCTGTTAGTATGAACATCGAAACGTCGAACACAAGTTTTGAGACACGGCGGAACCCTAAAAAAGTTATTAATAATAATCTGGATGAATTGGTTTTGTCGTTGAGCGTCTTCACCTAAAAAGTCGTCTACTTCTAAAAGTTACTTGTTTAAATAAGACATATGTAGATGAAAGTATAGTAAACACAATTACCAAATAATTTGAGGGTTGCTTTTGATTAAAAGAAATAATTCAAATTCGATCGTGAAAACCAACTAAGTGTTAACAAAGAGTATTATACTCTTTGGTGTTAATATGTTCTTATTTTCTATTCTCTTGTTTAAAGTCTTATGTAATACTTTAACCTACTTACAAAAAAATTATGATCAAAAAAGTATCTTCATATATAAGCAAGAATTATGAACTATATGTACAATAAGTGTTGCGATATCTAGTGTCGGTTCGTGTTAACGTAACACGTACAAAAATGCATTTGCATTAAGGCACTAAATCCATTAAGTAGATATATTATATATACCTCTCTATCATTATACCCATTTCGTTTAGTTGCCAAATTTATCAATTCGAATTACATTGTAAGTTGTACAATAGCAAAGAAACACCGAGAATAACTCGACAGTTGTTTCGTCTTTAGGAACTATAGTCTTAGAGAATATAGTTGACAGAACATATTTGTACAATAGTGAACTTACACTATCATTCCTGAAGAGTCCCAAGAGGATGAACAGCTGTCGAGTGATTCTCGGTGATTGTTTGTTATTGTACAACCTCTTGCAAACTTACAGCTGGTGATTCGAGATTGTTATTCTTGCTAACACATAGTTGGCTATATCTAATAATTGAAAGATCGACTTATGTAACTGCTAACACATATGTCGACAAATATATGTACAATGCGCAAAAGGAGAAAACGACACCATTTATTTATAGTTTAGGCAACTAAACTTACAATGTAATTCGAATTGATAAATATGGGAAAAAAAGAGAAATGGGTATAATGATGTATGTTTAAGGTATTTGTGTAAAACTAAGAAACTATGAGTTAATGTTCACTCACTATCGATCAGAATAGAATGTAATATTCTTATCGATACTATTTAAGTGTTGTTTTAATTTTATCGATACAGCGTTAACCTGTAATGTTTTTCATTGTGCTGTTCTTAATGTTTCTTATTTTTAATTAATTAGTAATTGGGTAAAGAACATTTGTTTTTTGATCTCACACCACCACGCATTTCTTATTATTAATACCGTTTCGAGCTCGTTCTTAAAAACAAATTTCTGATAAATTCCAAACTCTTTTTTAAAACTTGAAATTGGTAGGTACATCTTCTAGAGGTTATGGTGTATACTTATATATCCTGTTATTCTTGAGTAGATACACTTTCGTCGTTATATTCCAAAATTCTAGCTTCTGATCTTTTATTTTGCAATGCGAAGATTAAAAATGCATAGTATCCTTAAATTAGTTCAAAAACTTAAAGGGTTGTTCTTATTATAAAAATAAAGTTGAAATGCCCTTGAAAAGAATATCAACAAAATGAACATGGAAAACTATTAAAACTACACAACCTTTGGCAAGGTGGAGTTCTTTTTCTTCCATCTAATATGATCGAACGATTAGTAAAGCCACATAAATGATTTCATTTTTGTTACTTTTATGAAGAACGTCGTTATTAATTAAAACTAAAAAGTGACAGAAAAGGTAAAAAAATTTAGAAAAATTTTTCAAAGTATTAGTCATTACAAAGGTATTCTGTCCAGTACAAATTTGTTGTATTCTTTCAAGGTTATTGTAATCTAATGATCAATTTGAATTAAATTGTAAGTTTAAACTAATAAATGTCAACAGTTAATTCTAACGACAGTAAATGTTTATAGCCATTATCGTTACCTAAAACGATAACTTTAAATGCTCAACACTTGTGTCGATAAACATTTATTGTCGTTACAGTTAACTGTTGGCATTTCTTAATTTATACTATTTGTACGTGTTCTTTATACACGAGATGTCCGTTTTCTTATTTTGCAGATTGTACATAATTATTGACATGATTTATTTCTAATAAAACCCAATAATGTTATAGTTGCGATGGTACAATTCAAGTTCGAGCACAGCCGAAAATGGTATGTGCGTAAAGCAACACCAGTGAACATATACAGGGTTTTTATAAATAATTGATGCCCTGTTTGATAATGTGATGATGTTTAGCTAAACAGTAAGTTATAGGTACGTCCTTTTCTAACTGCTAGCTTGTGTTCTTCTCTTCTAGCAGAAATACTTCGCTTATAGTTTGTCCAATGGCGGCTTGTCCATATGGTCATTTGGTCAATGACCTCCCAAAAATTTTGACAATATATAAAAAGTATTCATTATTACGTGTTTTACTAAAATAGGTAATTAAGTCGCAAGTACAATAACTTAAAATTTATCGGCCGTCGTTCGTAATTCATCCTCTTCAACCTTGGGCTGGCGGTGCGAATTGTCCTCATTGAATTAGATCTACCCGAAAACTCGAAAAACGTGCAGCGCCCGAATAAACGCGAACGTCCGAAACAATAATCAACTTTGGGTCATGAGCCGGATCCCGCAGTTTACGTTGACTTCGTATAGGGTGTACAACTACGCTCGATTTTTGATTCGATTTTCGCGTGTTTTAAATCAATTTAAGAATTTATATTGATATGTTTTACTGTTGTTGTGTTGTTTTGTAAAAATACTATTTTTGATTCGCGTGTGCATGCGCTATAATAGAAAATGTCGGTAGTGCAGAAAATTAAACAACTAAAAGTGCTAACAAACTTAATTTTACAAAATTAGTTGAGTTCAAGGCAAATGGTCGTCCTTTGCCAGAACTAAGTTTACGACAAACTAGCAAAGACAAAAATAAAGATGTTCATCGAAACTTTCGCAAGGTAATGTACGATTTAGCTAACTGGATATGTGGTTGTGAAGTATCAAATGTATTTTACTGTTTTGTTTGTTTATTATTTTCTAAAGACTCGTCAGACTCGCTATAGTCCAAATCCGGTGTCAGAGATTTAAAACATTTAAAAGAGGAAATGAAAAACATGTTTCGTCTGCAGAACACATGAAATGCTCGGTTAATTTTGCAACCGTAGGAAATGTTGATATTCGTACACAGCTAGGCAATGCTTATAGAAAATCCCTTAGAGATTTTAATGAGAATGTTTCGAAATATCGCTATATTTTGAACAAAATTGTAGATTGTATAAAATTTTGCGGTGCATTTGAGTTATTTATATTTTTTTAAGTATGCCTATTTTTTAAATTAATTTTTGACCTCCCAGTATGATTGACCACGAGGCGCCACTGATGTTTGTCTGAAATAAGTGATGTTTCATCCGCTATAAGGAATTTGATAACGATTTAAACAAAATGATTTTACTCGTTATATAATGCTATGAAAGCTAAGAGAATAAGACAAAGAAGTTATGATGAAGTTAGCAATAATAGTGTATTTACTATTTTAATCCCGTACATCACCAGAGGTACTACAGAAAAAATAACTAACATTTTAATGAAATACCTGTTAACCGAGTTAAGTCTTTCCTCCGTTCCTCTAGGTCGGTATTATATAGTCAAAATCGGCAGATATATCAAAAAATCAAAACAAATCTTGAATAAATGGACAACCACCATCAGTAGTTATATGATGCCGATCCAGGCTCATTTGCTTCAGCAAGATGGCTGCAATCTTTTTGACTATTTCATGAAAAAATTAAAAAAATTAAGAAATGCCAACAGTTAACTGTAACGGCAATTGGATGTAAGACACGCATTTCACTTATGTTCAAAAATTACATAATACGAGTGAGAACAGCAATTTGATATTTTGAGAAAGAATTTTAACACGACAAACAGTATCTAGTTATCAAACCAAATATAACAGTTTTCATTCATTTTTCTTTGTGTAGGTACTTTATAGAGGATACTTTAATCGGTGTTTTTAATATCATTGTAAACAGAAAATTTTTTGGGGTGTGTCGAAACTCGTAACTGAAGATGGGTTATAAACGGTTGACCTTCTTTCGGAAGACGGTCCAAAGAACTTAGAATTTCTAATTTTTTGCGTTAAGCAAATATACGAAAATAAATTATCCAAACATAGAATTTGAAGAGGTACCGCTTTAATTAACATCTTGATCAAAATAATTTAAGGCAAATTGTTAAATGTGTGCACGCTTCGGTTATTATTATTACTGTTTGTTACAAAAAACTTGCGATAAATATAATGAAGCAGATTATTTTTTGCACAAATTAATTACCCGTATCTTATTGAACCTATGTACTACATACAAAAACAGTATAATAATTATTATATTTAACTTAAATAACCTGTATTATTTACATAATCAATGAAGTAATCAGAATTTATTTATGGTATTGAAAGTTGTCAAAACAGTAACTTTTTACGCATCCACATAACGGTAATGAGTAGGAATTGATTAAATAACACCATACCGTTCTAGGGTTCCACGTTTTTGAATACTTGAACACTTATTTTATGAACTGATCGGTATACTCTAATAGAGTTCTTCTAGGTGGAGGAGAGATGCACAAACAACTCAGTTTGTTGTAATTGCTGACGTTTCGCACACCATTGTGTGGGCTTCATCAAGGCCATTTACAATACCGAGTTGATGGTCAACACATAGACGTGCCTCACGTCAAGGCTGTGAAAAAAGTTAGCCAGTAATATTTATTGCACGAAAATGCAAGTATGGCGATAGTCAGATGTCATCTTCCCCTTAAGGCAAAGTCTTGAACTTTGCAAAATAATACATGTTTTTAGGCCTTGACGTGGGGCAAATCATACCACGGTCTAACAACTGAGTACAAACAATTAATGTTTTGTTAATCGTTTGGTACTCAATTGTGTTGTTGTGTATGTTATTTATAGATGTTTACATATTTATGAATGCTTTTAAAATTTTAAAATTTTATTACTAACGGTTTCATCCATGGATGTATTTTAATTTTAAGTTGACTATCAACTCGGTATTGTAGATTGAGTTGATAAAGCCCCCACAATGGTGGGCGAAACGTCGGCAATTACAACCAACTGAGTTGTTTGAGTGTCCCACCTCCACCTGGAAGGACTCTATTAGAGTATACCGATCAGTTAAAACATTTTGGAAAAAACCTATATTCAGTCTATAAAGAACAATCGTTCGATAAGATTTACCGAACAAATTTTAAAATGTACCGATTTTAATAACTTCATCCCCCTTCAAAAATTCAAATATTTCTTCACAGATGATACTTAGGTAATAACTTAGAAAAAAAAGATTAAAATTATAAGAAATTTCTATACTTTTGTCATTCAGAGTTTCGATATCTTTCACTGTCCTGCCTTAAAAAACTGAACTTAATCACAAACTCAACTTCAAGCAATAATCAGTTCTTTCCAAGGTTTAAATTTTGCCATAGCTCCTATTCATATGTCTAAAGACAAAATCATTTGTGCTGTAGAATCATTATATTGCTAACCCGATTCGGATTCAGACTACAATTCTGCAATCATCTAAAGTTTTCTAGATCGGAAAAAAACAGTTTTAAAAATCTTTGAGAGAATCCTGACATCATTATTCTTCCTGAGGATAAAGGTAATGCTACAGTCATTCTGAATACTGCTATTTATGTAAATAAGTTAAATTCCATGTTATCAGAAGGTACTTGTATGCGTTTAGGTACTACTTGACCATACTCCTAGTATTCAACGCAAAGTTATTCAAACCATAAAATCATGTAATTTACTTTTCGAAAACCAACTACTGCTTATACTTTTCAATTTCAAAGCTTCTCCAATACGGTCTATCTAAGATTCACAAACAAGGTGCATTTTTTCGATCCATTGTTAGTATAATTCCTTTCGGGTGATACTAGGGGATCCCTTTTATCTTCTGTTGTGGCCAACATTTTTATGAGAGCCTTTGAATCTATTACTTTAGAAAATTCACCGTTGAAACCAAAAGTGTGGTATAGGTAAGTTGATGACTCATTCATCGTCTAGCCCTGCCTTCGATACGTTTTTGGAACATCTCAGTAGATAACATGATGACATCAAGTTCACTATGTCAGATTCAAGAAAATCATTCTATCCATTGACGTATTTGTCACTCGGAAACGAAACAGTCAATTAGGTCATTCAGTTATTTATAAAAACAGATACTTACATGCTTCTTCCCACCACCATCCTGCTCAAACAAGGTGTGTATTGAATATCTCTAGTATTTCTCGTTTTAGTTAAGTGCTCTAGTAGTATATGAATTTCGGAACAAACCGTTGTGTTAGGCCAAAACACGGTTCAAAGTCTGTCGTGGTTAAACATCATTTTGCCACTGGTCACATTGATTTTGATAATTCAGTTTTGATTCTCAAATCTTTCTTTTTCAATAGGAAAATTATCGAAAGTATTGCTAAACCTTCAATCGTTGTTTGGATTTCACCCTTATGAATTTCTATCACTAACCCAATCTTCTTTAATTTAAACCAATTAGAGCCGAATTTGACGACAAAGGTATTTTTTCTAATTAGTTAGACTTTTTTCAGTATAAAATCTGGTATGGTAATTAAGTTGATTACCTGACTTTTAGTAGTCTATCTTAAATTTTCGTTTATGTGATTTAAGTTTCTCGCCCTATTGAAGCCCCTTATAATAATTGGGAAACGTTAGCAACTATGGTTACCAATTCGACACGGTTCAATCCCGGAACACGTTTTAGTTTTAACAGAGCAACTAGTTTCACTTGACCATATGAACAAGGAACACTGTATACCCCTTGGGAAAAAATCATGGAAAACTTATCCTTATTCCGTTTTTGCTAAAGTTTGCCTATTGTGAATGTAAGGTTAAAAGGCTATTTTGATGAGATAAAACGCAAAACATGAGACTAAACGCAGTTGAACGCAAACGTCGTCAAATCTAAAGCGGGTTAAAATCTAGAAATGTCACACAGATTACGAACCAATAGAACATGCTAGCTGACTAAGATCACTTTTCTTTAAGCGGAGAAAGGCACATAAAAATATATATTAATTAATTCGTAGAGGATCCAGTATTTGTAGTAGTTAGCGCAGCAGTGTTCGACTTAGTCGGTGAGTTGAGGAGATCTTTGAGGAACTGAAAAGAAATAAACTGCTGCCTAACGAGGCGTCACTTGCTGCGTAATAGAGAGAAATAAAACCGACCAACAGGAATTCAATAGGTTTTACTAAAAGGTCTAATACGCTAAAACGAAGACAAATTAGAGAGACAAATAGACAATTCCATATAGCAAACAAATCTTAAAAGTACTAAAATAATGTGACAGAAATAGAGAGGCTGTCGTATATGAGTACGTACGTTAGCAACAACAATAATTAAAGCTCGCGATTAAATGAGTCGAATTTAGATAAGCTTTGTAGTTACACCCCAAATTTCAAATTAGCCTTCCAATTGAGGATTAGTTACTAAAAAAACTCGACTTACACACGTCACTTACACGCGGTGACTTAAAACTAATTTAAACTCGGAATGACACGGTAAGTATCTCTCGCCACCCTAAAAGGTCTTTTGTTTTAGCTTCATCTACTCTATGTAAAGCGCCCAATAGGGAGCTAGTTAAAAACAAAACCGAACGTCGGTAGTGGAGTCTATCCCGAATAAAAATTTACTTAACTGCTAGAGATTCAAACCGTTTAATGTCACGTGTACGTGAGCTTCATACGCATTGATATTGAGTAGAATATTTAAACATTAAAACTTAGCTGTGTTCTAGTAGTATGCAGTTCCGAGAATGAACGTTCTTGCTAGCGACAGTATTTGACAGCTTCAGAAAGTAGGTGATCCCAGAATTTTCCGTAGGGAGGTTTATAGTATAGGACAAATAACAAATAGTTTCCTTCAAAATAACAATTATGCAGCATAAACGAGTCGCTAAGCCTGTAGAGTTCACCAGCTGTTGACAGCTTATTTAAATGCAAAACCGTAGTACTCGATCAGTTATGTAACGAAAGGTTTTTAAATAGCTATTCCAGCATCCTCAGGAGTTATCCAGATGTAAGATACGGCGAGAGTATGAGGTCAACGCACGTGCTAAAGCATACGTCGTAATTGAAAATAATACAACCACGAAAGGAAAAGAAAACAACGTGTACTTACGGTGAATGCCGTCGGATTTAAATTTAAACACCAATTCGACTTATTATTGAAACACATATCAATAATTTGTGTAAAATTTTAATTTTGAAATGCACGTCAAACACCCATGTACAAGAAGGAAGTAGAAAATGTCCGGTCATCGTCTCGATAACTTTTGGGAATGATGGGATTCACCAATGAGAAAATGCGTAGCATGCGTAACTTCCGACAAACGTTATTAAAAAGGCTTAGGACATACGTTCTAGTTCAAGAAATTTGAACCGTAACAGATTTATACTTATTTGTTTACACGAAAAAGGATAAAAAGCGGAAATGAATTTACAAAATAAACAGCTGTGTTTGAATTTTAAACAGAGCGCCTTGTATGAGAATGCCTTGGGTAATGTTTTCAAAAGTACTACCTATAATCGTATAAGTGATGTGTAGAGTAATCTACGAGCATCAGAAGCAATACTTTAGATTTTGGAACGGTGACTTCAGTTGGGCCTATACCGACTTGGGGGGCGGAATTTGCTCTAAATTCCAAGGTAAATGAAAAATCTCGGTTTGAGGAGATAAAAGCACATATGAACTATCGTAGGTTAATCCTACATTCACGTAGGCACCAAATGTATTATCTACATTGAGTTGGGTGCGTGGTGTTCTAGCACCAACAACATCAGCAATAGATATATTAGCATACTTTGAAGTAATTTTTCGGTTATCACTAAATAAGCCCGAATAAAGTGTCAAAAACGAAATAGATTACATCATAACGGACAAAAAATCTATAGTTCGAGACGTAACAGTATTGAACCAAATCTCGATAGGAAGTGACTATAGAATGGTAAGGGCAACAATTGAAATCAAACTAGGAATTGAAAGATATAAAATGGTTAGAAAAAAACCTAGAAAGAAATGGCAGGTTCCAAGAATCATGAGAAATTTCAAGACGCAATCAAACGGATGCTGACCGAAACCCCGACACAAAAAAGAGACATCGAAGAAATCAACGAAAAAAGAACTAAGACTTTAAGGGAAGCACAAAAATCCCACTATCCAAAGCAAAACACAGACAACAAATAATAAAAAAAAGTTAATGAAACAGAGGCGGGAAATAAAAACTAAGGACAATGTAGATGCTCTAAACTTACGGCAATTAAATAAAGATATATCAAAAAGCATTAGAAAAGATATAAGAAAATATAATCACGAGAATATCAAACAAAGAATAGAAGAGAACAAGAGCATGAAAGTACTAAAGGAAGCTTAAAAATGGGAGAAATGAAATATTAACACTTAAAGATACAACTGGCAAAGTAACAAATAACAGAGACAAACTATTATTGATAGTGAAAGAATTCTACGAGGAACTATATAGAAGTAGACAACAAATAGAAGACGAGCCTAAAGAAATTCAAAAGACAAGCGGGGTAGTCAATCAGGGATCTGAAGTCATGCCTGACATAACAATAGAAGAAGTACAACACGCTTTAAATAAAATGAAAGACAACAAGGCCACCGGAGAAGATGATATAGCCATTGAAGGAATAAAGACTCTACTAGAAGAAATAAAAAATTTCTTCAACCTTTGCCTAATACAGAACGACATACCAAAGAAATTGAAAACTGTTATGATGATATTAATACACAAAAAAGGAGATCAAACAGAAGTCAAAAATTACAGACCCATAAGCCTTCTCTCCCACCTATACAAGCTGTTCACAAAAATAATAAGCCACCGTATTGAAACTAAGCTCGACTTCAACCAACCCATCGAACAAGCGGGATTTAGATCGGGATTCGGGACAAACGACCATTTGCTTACTATGAAAGTATTAATAGAAAACAATAGAGTATAACAGGCCACTAGTACTAATATTTGTAGATTTCAAAAGGCCTTCGACACGATAGAAATAAATTCTATTTTAGCTGCCTTAAATCAAAGTCGCATCGACTATAGATACGCCCGTTTAATTCACAATATATATAAAGAATCCATGGCATACATAAACTGCATAGAGACACCGACAGTTTCCCATTACAACAAGGTGTCAGACAAGGGGACACTTTATCGCCCAAATTATTTTTGCAGTTTTAGGAATACGCGTTTAAAAACAGTAAACTTTAGCGATAAAGGAGTGAATATTGATGGCGTAAAAACTAAACAACCTCCGTTTTACCGACGATATTGTCATTATATCAGACAATTTGGAAAGAAGCGCAAGAGATGATAAACGAACTGTCTCTAGCAACACAAAAAGTAGGCTTAAACATCAACAAACAGAAAACAAAAGTAATGACGAATCTAATCATTGAAGGAAACATAACAATTGATAACGAAACATTAGAAGAAGTCAGAGAATACAAATACCTGGGACACGAATTAAGAATTACAAGGGATAACCAAACATACGAGTTACAAAGACGAATAAGTTTAGGATGGGCGGCATATGGTAGATTGAGAGACATATTTAAAAGTGACATACCCATAAGTCTCAAACGGAAGGTGTTCGACCAATGTGTTCTCCCCGTCTTGACTTATGGATCAGAGACACTTACGCTAACGAAAAAGACAGTTAATAAACTAAGAGTTGCTCAGAGAAAAATGGAAAGAGCCATGTTAAAAATCAAATTGAGCGACCGTATCCAAAACACTGACATTCGTAAAAGAACCGGCGTCTGTGACATAATCCACCGAATCACCAACTTAAAATGGAAATGGGCGGGGCATGTAGCGAGGTTCAGTGATGAAAGATGGACAAAAAGAATCATCGAATGGAGACCACGCCAGGACAGAAGAAGTAGAAGGAGACCTCCTACCCGGTGGACCGATGACATATGGAGAATAGCAGTAAACTGGAGTCGCACAAACCCGAAACGAATGGAAACGATTGGGGGAGGCCTATGTTCAGTAGTGGAAGCAAATGGCTGGGTGATAATGATGATGACTACATATGGTAGATGGCAAGTATAAATTGAAAACAATAACGGACTTAATATGGATCCTTGAGGCACTCCACGTTGTAATCGTAACTCTTTTGATATTTCGTTGCCTAGTTTAACGCATTGGGTTCTATCTCGTAAATAATTAGCCATTAGCACGGAAGCAGTGTTGTCAAAACCTATATGAGTTAGGGTTTGGAGAAGCAAATCATGATTAACTCTATCAAATGCTTTAGAGAAATCTAATAGAATCAGGATAGCTAACTCATTCGAGTCTGTAGCGCGTATAATGTCATCCATAACTAAAGTTAAAGCAGTTGTACAGCTAAATTTTTCTCTAAAGCCTAATTGCATGGCTTGTAGGATGTTATTAGTTTTTAAGTGATACATAATTTGCTTAGCTATAATCTTTTCTAATATCTTAGAAAGAACCGATAAAATGCTTATAGGTCTGAGGTCATTATATTGACATAGATTTTTTTTAGCTATTGGTATTATTAGTGCTTCTTTCCATTTAGTTGGAAAAATACTTTTTAAGGCAGTAGTTGATACGATGCGTTAAGTAAGGTATTAAAGTAGACCCACATAATCGTATGATATTGATATTCAATTTATCTCTACTACAAGAGTTAGATGTAATGGTATTAACAACGGTACTAACTAGTTCCTGAGATACTATACTAAATCAAATAATGAATTTAATTCAGAAAATTTGTGGTCGCAATTATAATTTAGTGTACTATTTCTGCTAATATTAGCAGTATTAAAATTAATAAAGTGACTATTTAATTTATTAACGTCTTGCAAGCGTGAAGGTTTCTTTGAAGGTTTTTCCAAATGGCCTTAGAGCTATTACTATTTCGGATCATGTGGTTCAAATATGCCTTTTTTTTCTGCTTTTATAGGACAATTTGTTAAATTTCTTAACGTTTTATAATATTCCCAATGTTGGGGTAAATTAGATTTTTTTGAATTTCTTTTAGTGCCTTATCTCTTAATTTCATCATGAGTTTGACTTTATCTGTAAGCCAAGGACTAAAAGGTTTTCGAAACATGACGATACGAACAGGAGCATGAGAAACTAATAAAGATAGTAACATATTAGTTAGTACCTCGACCTTGTCATCAATGCCATTAATTTCGTAAATATTAAATAAAGGAAGCGACTCTAAGTCCAATTAGAATTTATAATTACCAAAATATCAAAAATTTCTGAAAGTTTTAATGATAGATTCATATCCCACTTTAAACATGGTGCGATAAAATATCGATGAATTGTCTGATAAGTGATCAACTACACCGCTTGTATCGATTTCCGTTTTATCATTTGTAATTATATATACTCAGTATACTATTGGCGCGAGTAATAAACCTGTCAGAATTATCGAATCTCCCGTATTGCAGTGGCGTAGGTACCTGATACGTTTGGAAAATCATATTTTTAGTAGGTAAATATATTATAATAGTAAAATCTACCTTGATATGAATTATTATGTGGTTTCTTTTATTGTTTCAATCCTTACTTTGTGGAATCTATTTTTCATAGTAAATAATTTAATTCAGCAATATTCCACCGTTTAATAAGATATAAATAGATACAAAACTTTTGTAAAACACAGTATTTGAATATAAAATTAAACTCTAAAATCGATAAATGACAAATGTGTCGTTTCTCAATTTGTCTATTTTAAATTTTAATTTTATATAGGTACGTATACTGAGTTTTACAAAAGTTATGAATCTATTTGTATCTTATTAAACTGTGGAATATTTCAAAAAAAATTATTTACTATTATGTGGTTTGTTTCTTATTATTACAATTAAGAATCGATATAGCTAAATAAAGTAATTTTAAAACAATTATTCTTTAGCGTCAAAATGTGTGTTGGATTATCTATCATCAGGTAAAGTGGGGTCGTTAGCGCAGTCATTACGGCAGACTGGTTGTAATTTCTGCGAAAGATTACAGATAATTAGTTGTTTGACCGAAGGGCTTCGTATACTTTCTAAAATGAAATGAATATCGGCTTGTTTGTTTGTTTGTGTGTTAGTGCAAATAATTTTGAAATGGAAAACTTTTCACCAGCAAAACGTGTTAAAAGTATTGGTGCGTTATCTGCTAATAAAAATTATAATTTTAAATGTGCATGACGCTGTTCGATGTCAACACCCTGCAAAAGGGTCGATGATATTGTAGGATTACGTTCTGCAATGACGGGAATATCAAAAATCCACCATTTATAAACTAGTGAGGGAAAGAAAAATTTGGGACAAGTGCTTCACCCACTTCCATCTCTTGGTCGGCGCCCGATGGAATTAGATGATGCAATGAGGAATTCTGTCCGTAGAAAAAGGTTCACTCGTTCTACTTACGGAAAGAGATTCCTACAATCGATAAGATTTTACTAGCAGTAAATGAGGATGAAAATCTACCCCAAATGAGTCGTAGAACACTGTGGAAACTTCTTCGCAAGTTGAAGTTTACTTGGGAGAAGATAAATAGAAGATCCGTTTTAATTGAAAACAAGAGATTATTACATGGAGGAGAAATTATCTTCGGGAAATAAGAAAATATAGGCGTGAAGGCAGGCGTATATTCTATTTGGATGAAACCTGGATCAATGCAGGACATACCGTAAAAAAACATGGCATATGATAATACCGTTACGAGTGCTCGACAAGGATTTATAGAAGGGCTATCGACAGGATTTCGACCGCCTTCTGGGAAAGGAACACGGTTAATTATTACTCATATTGGCAATGAAGATGGCTTTGTAGATGGTGGTTTGTTAGAATTCGAATCAAAGAAAACTGGCGACTACCACGAAGACATGAATGCTAATGTGTTTGAAGAATATTTTGAGCAGATGCTAGATTTGATACCCCAAGGATCTATAATAGTTATGGACAACGCCAGCTACCACTCACGAAGATACGAAAATTTACCTACCAGCGCTTGGAGGAAAGCAGAAATTATAGATTGGTTATCTGTTAAGAATATAACTTTTGAGGATGACATGGTGAAAGAGAATTATTGGATATTGTTAAAGTTCATAAGAATAAGTATATACGTCATGTTATTGACGAAATGGCAAAGAATCGGGGCATTGAAGTACTGCGCTTACCACCTTACCATTGTGAGCTGAATCCTATAGAGTTGGTTTGGGCTCAAGTAAAGGTGACGTCGCTCGTAACAATACCACTTTTAAACTCGACGACGTGAAAAAACTTCTGGAAAATGCATTAAACAAAGTAACACCTGAAAGATGGAAGAACTGTGTATCTCATGTCGTTAAGGAAGAAGACAAATGTTGGCAACTGGATAATTTAGTAGAGATAACATTGGAGCCAATTATTATATCAGTAAACACACAAGACAGCGATTCTGATTCCGAAATGGAAATTTCAGACGAGGAAGAAAGTTAAATGACCAAGCGTAATGTGCCTGAAACAGTGTTCACTACTCTCTAAAACACCATTTATTGTAACCATGAGTGAGTATTGTCAGTTATTTTTAAACATACCTATTTTACCTACTAATGTCTTGTTATTTAAATGAACATTTTTATGCCTGTTACTTTTATCTATTCATTTTGGATAAGTTTCCATGACAACCACATAATTTTATAATTGAGCCAAATTTACTTTTGATGCCTAAAAATCGGTCCCCGCAAATTAATTGTAATTGTAATAAAATGTACTGACGATATCTGCATTACTATTTTATTTTATATTTATGTCATATATTATTTATATGTTATTTATTTTATTTGTATAGTAGATTACATTACAAATTTTACTTTTACGTATTATATACCATTATTTTTGTATCTTGGCAGCAATACCCACATCTACGGCTATGATTCTCGTTTCGTCAGTACCTGGGCTGATGGCAACGTGTTTGCACAGATTAAACTATTGTTCTCAGACCTAGATGGGTCGATATGCTGCAAGAGCGGCACAATGATCGTATTTCACAAGAAAATAAAGAATTATTTCAAGCAATTATGATTTATTACTCCGCGCCAATAGTATACAGACTTTAGTCTAAAAGAGTTCAACTAGATATAGTAATACGAGTCGGTTTATTTATAATTTGCTTTAATTGAAGAGAGTGTAGAAGAGAAAAAAAACGAAGTATTATGATAGTTTGAATTATTTAAATAGTCAATATTGAAATCTCACAAATAAAACAAAAAATTACAATCGACATTATACTCTGTGATGTAATCCTCAAAGGTTGACAGAAAGTGTGTGAAAGACGAGTTAGCAGGCCTATATACAGTGCCACAAATGATTGTGCTCTTATCTACTTTTATTGAGATCCATAATGATTTAATAAAATCGAGTGCTTCAGATCTTATTATAGAAAATGTATAACGTTCATCAATATAAAACAACAATCCAGCACCACTAGTGCCTCTATCAACGCAGGCTATTTTATATCCGGTAATATTAATGTAGTTATTACCAATATTGTTATGTAACCAAATTTTAAGTGACTGCAAAAACTTACCCCCAGTCACAACATCTCTTAATTCACGTTATTTTACCTAATAATTGATCTGATATTAAGATGTGCTAATGTGAAACCATCTCGAACTCATTGTAATCAGAATGAATTTATAATTATATAAACATCGAGCAGTCATCACAATGGAATGTCTAAGAATAAAGTTAAAATTAAAATAAATGTTTACACAAAATAATTAGATAATTTAAGGAGAAAAAATACACCAATAATATGAAATGAGGCAACTTATATTAAATGCCAAGTAATTGTTATAATATTATATGAAATTAATTAATTATTTGTTAATAAAACGCAATAACTGATTAAAAATTAAAAAGTAATAATTATAGTATCTAATACGCAACAGGATAAAACAAAAAAATTAAAAGTATAATGTAATAAACCACTAAAGTAGATGTGATAAGCGTTATCCTACGCTCCATAAAACTGACTTTTGGTAAGTACGATATCTTCCGGCATGATTCTTATGTCAGTTGTATTCTTTCGAGGTCGTTTATTGTTTGTATAAATATTTATATAACTGTAACATAAACATTCAATCGTCGTTACAGTTATCTGTTGGCATTACTTTAGTTCATAATTCAATAGTTTTATTCTTAAGCAAAGACCTATAATACTTTAAATGTCAATCGCCAATAAAAAATCTTCAACTTCAACCTGTAGAATAATCTTATTTAATAGCATTTGATCTGAATATTTTCTGTAAAATATATCTCCTATTACTTCATTATTAGCGACGGATCTACCCTACATTATTTGAAAGTCATCACATGTAGGCGTTGTTGTTTGTAAACGCCAATTTTGACATAAAACATTAAATAAGTCAGAAACGATTGAGGGTGAGGTATGTAATATTGTACATGAAATATGCCTGGTAAATTAGACCTAGAATCTAAAATGTAGTAATATATAAGGTGTTCTATTTAAAATAAGCAGCAAGTTGATGGCTATAATTCCGGTAAAACCGGAAGTTCCGCCATCTTTAAAATATTTTGGCTGAATCGACTTTGGTATGATCGCAAATTTTCAGAATTTTCCTACGTACAGTTAGTCTCATAACAATCGCGGCGGTTCCCGTGAACCACCCTGTATAATAAGGGCTACAATCTTGTATTTTATACATTGTTTTGGTACTTTAAAAAAAAATATATTAAATTAAATTAAAATGAATTTTAAGTTAACTTATCGAATTTAACGTTAATTTAAAATATAAAAAAACTTTAAAACCAACATTTTTGTTATTGTACTTAGTATTAAAAACAACAACGTCCTACATGTGGCTAACAACAATGTAGGGTAAGATCGTCGCTAATAAAGAATAATAGGAGATATATTTTACAGAAAATATTTAAATCAAAATGCTGTTAAATAAGATATTCTACATCGTTTTGAAGTTGAAGATTTTTTATATATTATTGCGAACTCACTTAATGTTGCAAAAAATCGTTTCTTGATTGTACCTATAACATTTCATTTTCTACTTTACGTATATTTAATTTATTATGAAATCATTAAAAATGGATTTATTAGAGACCCTTTGAGGATCCGAGGTGAGCGCCTCTTCCGCTTGTTCGGTAAACTACCGCTGCTTTACAAAAGCAAAACCCAAAGTCTAGGATATTTCATCACCGCCAATAGCACGTTTCAGTCAAAGCGATGTAAGAGAAAAAAGTTCCGCCTTAGTGCTATCTTTTTCTGTCAGTTTTACCAACACGAATCCTCTAAAATCCTCTCTAAATTTTAAATTATCACCAAAAATCAACCCAAGTCAAGCTAACCTTAAAATTTTTAATTATTCGTTTGAGTTTTGTGTTTGGGTTTGTTCTGCGTGGTTTTTATCTTCTTTTGATCGTTTTGCTGCTTTTTTACAAACAGTCTTTTCAAGACTAAATTGTTTACTATTACCTCTGTCTTCTGTAAGTATTTAAAATTGTTTTATTAAGTACCTGTAATTTATTTTTTATTAAGATATCAACATGGCTACAGAAAAGGTTAATAAACTGATAGAAAAAAAGATAACACTAGGATGGGAACTTTTTTTCTTACATCGCTTTGACTGAAACGTGCTATTGAACGCGGTCGGTTGCTAACGCCGGACTTTTGAACTCCGTCAAGCCAATTTGAACAAATTACAATTTGGTCTTGCTGGAACTTACGACGAGTAAGTAATGCGACACCTAGTGGCACAACTTCGTGTTAACGTAGTACATACGAATGAATTTATTAATGTCAACGTCATCACTTAGTTGGCATTAACGATCCAAGAATCGACTTTTTGTAAACTGCTTTCTCATCTGACGGCAAATTTTTGATAACTTGGTATTATTATTTGTTAAACAAATTAAACGAGTGTCAGTTTATCGTTTAACAATAAGGAAGCTACGTTTCTCTTGTATGTATTATCAAAGTTTACTATCGCACTCATAACTTTTTAATCCCATCCGGTAATAATTTTTAAGAACTTGTTGATTGTACTATTGTTTGAGGAAAAGAAGAGTAGGAGTGCAAATAAGCACGGGAAAAATGATCTACTATTCTCGATAAATTACTTCGAAATTAAAACATCACTTTAATTTTATTATTTAATAAATATAAGATATTTCTTTGCTCGCACAAAAGCGACACACAGAAAAAACTCTCTCTGAAAAATTCCACTACTTTATAATTTTAGAATATTAGCTCGGGTAAACAAACAAACAGACAGACAAACAAACACACAAAAATTAAAAATAGTTTATATTACTCTGTTTAAATACTTGTACAAAAATGTATTCAGCCGTTAGTTCGTACCAAACATACTTGACCGACAGAAATAATAAAAACTGTTTTATGTAACTCAATTTTATTTTGAAATAATAAACACTTTATTTGTTGGTATAGATTACAATACTACAATTTTTACTAGAAACATCAGAGGAAACCAACTTCGAAGAAAGGCGTACATATTCTAAACTTCTGCCTATCACTAGAAAGGTTTAATTTGAATGAATCACTTACGGCATTGCACATATTTTTTTAAATCTTTTTGAAGTTCAAAAACAATTTTACAGAAGGACGCAGAAGAAATAACCAAGAATTAATAATTGATCATAGAATTTGAATTAAAGTAAGGTAAATTTAAATTGAAATAAAGTAAATGAAACTGATCACCGTGTAATTGAAAGATAGTAAATTATCTATTAGTTCTATTAGATTTATTTCATCTACCAGTAAAATACAGTTACAAATTACTGGAGACGTTAAATTAATGTTTCATGTCAGCGATAAAACAAAACAAATCCTAAGACAGAAGTGAATGTATGACATTTAAAAAATCAGTGAACATTTTTTAAAAATTTGAGTTACAAGCTAATCTAAACGTTTATTTATGGTTGTTGAATTTCTTAATTTAACTGAAACGTTAATGTCTCGTACGAATTTAGCAGTCTTATACTTCTAACAAAGGAATTCTAATGGTTTGTATTATTTGAAACTTAACATCTTTAGTAATATAATTATTAATTATTTTATTGTCTAATAGTCTGAACAAAAATATTTATGATGTAACCCAATTCATGCTTCTAAACTATATCAATTTTTCTCCATATTTTTTGCCATATGTTACGTTTTGCTATCGCCTTACTTTATTTATAATTTTGTTTTTTAAATAATAAAATTATTCCACAATAATAAATTCTAGGTTTTTGCTTCAATATGCAAATTTAAATCGTTATATATTAGTTTATTGGGATTGCGCCTTTAAATTTTTTATTCCTACCGTATGACCCGAGATTGCCAAATTCCTAAATGGACGTGTTTACTGGACACACAATTATTTTAGGTATAATCACTCAAAAAGTATTTCGATGTTGACATTTAAAATTTTATTTTCTTTGTTTATGAACAGTTTTTCCATATACACAAGTGTATGTTAAAATTATCGTATTTCATTTGGATCTCTTTGCATTTCTTTTTATAGTTTTTTCTTTTTCTTTTCGTTTAAAAGTTTTCTTATGCACAACTTTTTGATTGTTTAATTTCTTTTTAAAAGTTTAGCTTTTAATTTTTTCTACTGCCTTGTTTAGTTTCTTTATTATGGATTTTCCTCCTGCAGAATTTGCGTTTTTATAGTTTTTTTGCCTGTTACATATTACGTTTATGCTCTTCTTTTTTATAATTTTACCATTTGCTTTGAACACTAGCAAGTTATGATTTGAATGTATGTTTCTCAACAAATACGTTTCAACAGAGTCTGTATAAAATTTTCATTACAATCTAAAGTGTATTCTCTGCATATTTCAGTTAATCACATGTCATAAATATGTTGATCACGTGTTTCTTTGTTTGATGGAATCCGTAACAAAACCCGTTTTCATTATTGCTGTTTGTTTGTTACGCAGTTAGAAGAATGTAATATGCTTGTTTTAGGATACATTTTAAAACACACACAAAAATATGGTTCAGTATGAAGCAATACCAGTGTGTGAAAGTGCCATGTTATATAATTAATATTTTCTTTACCGTAAGAAACAAATATCAGGAGGATGTCTTAGTTACATTTTAACATGTTTATTTTAATGTGTATATGTGGTACATGCAAAATTAAATATTGATTAAATGGACTGTTATTTAGTTCAATGTCAAACTTGACGCAATTTCGAAAATTTGACTGATTGAGCAGGTAGAAACGAATAGTGAAACTCGCCCGTTACCCACAGTGTTATATACTGTTAACTAACATTTTTCAGTTTTAATTGAAAGTGCATGTATAAATGAGCTAAAATTGGTGTACTCTGAATCGGAAACATTTTTGCATCTACATTCTAACAGAGGTGTTTGTTCGTGTTTAAATATAAACCGATGAACGGTTTACCGTCCAAGATAATGTATTATATCGTTTGTGATCAAGAATTACCTACAAACATACAGTTATTATTTTGATTCATGTTTTGGATTTTTCTCTCTATCTATCTTACTCCAGGTTGGTCTAGGCAGGCTTTAATTATTTACATAACTTGTCAAAATTGATCCTTTTATTTAAAATGAATTAATGTTTAATTAAATTTACTTTTTCTTCATGTTTACGTGTTATTTCATTCTTGCCATTACCATAATTCTTACTGCATTCTAGTGGTTGTTACGGATTTTATCCTGAATTCAACGTATTTACCATGGCTAAGTTCGCTTGAAGTTTTGTGGCGGACTATTTAATCTTGCTTTTGCAAATGCTTGGGTTATGTTTGTTACATTACAGTGTTTAATATAAATTGATGTTTTGCCTCGAAAATACTTATTTTTTTCCTGTTCGACTCTAATCCACTTTTGTATACAAGTGTCTCATTATTATTATAAGATCTCGTTTTGAGAGCTTGTTCCATATGCCTTCAGTATCTTATTTCCAAGGCTCTAATTATATTTGGTGGGCTTTTCTTTACCCGATAGCAGGAGATACCTAATTTGAGACTAGCAATAGAGTAAGTACCTTTTATTTTTCCTGTTTTGTGATTAAATACATTCAATTGGTTGGGTATTTATTGTTCAATAGCACACCAAAAATCACTTCGTTCTATCTTGTTTTATCAACGTGCTTTTAAAATTTAACAATAAATCTAAAACTGCGATAATATACAGTGTTCCATTTTGCCTGTATATTACGAATTAATTTTATAACGTCAAGAAGTGAATTTACTGAAAGCATTATTCGAGGCATTTTTTGATGTTTTCAACGCTTGTAGAGTTATGGAGGAGTTATGCTAGCGTGAAGTATCTTCCATAAGAAAGAAAAAAATAATACTTTATTTTGAATTAATTGTTTAAATTTATTATAAATTATTTGACTTTTATTCAATTATCAATTGCCCAAATTATTTCCACAATACCCAATCTCTAAATTTGATTATCTGCTCAATTGTCAAATATTCACTCAAAACAAAAAGCGGACAAAGAGAAAGAACACAACAAAACTTATCGTCTAAAAAAGTTCCTGAAAGATATAAAGATAAGAAAAGAGGGGGGGGGGTAAAATGGTTTTATATGCTGTCAATAGACACAGAAAATTTTGGTCGGATGTAATGAAGCTGATATATACTGACTTCCAGAAAATTGCAACACCTAGAAGTTGTCGAACGATTTTAATGAAATTTTCAGGAAACGTCTATTTTCATTAAAACAAAGTGATGATTAAAATTTGAATAAAATCTAGCAAGTTTTTGTTTTTTTTTTGCTTGTTGTTTCATAGCACATAGTAACAATAAATTTGGAAAGTATTAGACCATTTAGTAACTGTCAAGTTTGCAAATTGTTGTTGTTTCTTCACAATTTCATTCTGAACTTGAAAACAATGCCCAGAGTACGTCAACATCAACATTTTGTCCAATTAAGTGGATTTTGGAACGGGCCGTATTATTGGTATGAGTGAGGCCGGACTTTCGCTAAGAGAAATTATTGCTCATCGTGTAAACCGAAATGTTTCATCGGTATTGAGATGTTGGTCTAAATGGTCCGAAGAAGGTGTTCAACATCGTCGCCGTGGATCTGAAACGTCGCTTAAGAGTTTTGGCCACAAGAGATAGATTTTCAAATAACTCTGATCATTGCAAATGATTGGATGAGAGGTACAGGACTTAGAATGTCAATGTCATCTGTTTATCGCGGATAAGATCTTTATGGGTTGAGTTCATATCGTCCATTTTTATGTCTTCCTCTTACACCACTTCACCGTCTACGCAGACTAGAGTGGAGCAACGAAAGGGTTAATTTGGGCGCAAGAATGGCATCAAATTGTGTTTAGTGACGATTCCCGATTTTGCTTGTGGGCCCACGATGGTCGTAGGAGGGTCAGACGGATGCGTGGAGAACGTAAAAATCCAACATTTTTTGTGGAAAGCAAAAACACAGCCCCCAATCAAGGAGTTATGATATGGGGTGCAACATGTTGCGGTAGCAGATCACCCTTTGGTCTTTATTGACGGCAACCTATAACGCAGCTGGTTACATTGCTAATGTGCTACAACCAGTTGACCTTCCATATCTTCAGGGGCTGCAAAACCCCATTTTCCAGCAGGATAATGCGCGCCCTCATACGGCAAGGGCTACAACACGGTTTTTGGAAAATCTAACATTGCTGTTCTCCCATGGCCTGCTCTGTCGCCAATTGCCAATGAAAGGGGATATGACTGGTAGGCGACTGGGTAATTTACCGCACTCTCCAGATAATTTACACGATGTCCAGCAACGGATTCAAGAAGCTTGGGATGATATACCACAAGCAGCTATAGATCACTTGACTGATAGCATGCCAAGCCGTCTAGATGAATGCATTACAAATAGTGGCGGAGCAACTCACATTGAAAAAACTTTTAAGCTTTTGTTCTTTGTTTTTAAATTTTAATCATCACTTTGTTTAATGAAAATAAACGTTTCCTGAAAATTTCATTAAAATCGTTCAACAACTATCGAGAGTGCAATTTTTTTGGAAGTCAGTTAGTTTACAGAATTTAGAATATTTGACGTCTATGTTAATAAATGAGAATAGACGCAATTTGATTTTATAACAACTTTCGAGTTCTTTCAATAATGTTAAATCTTTTCTCTAGCTCTAGTCTAGTCTTTTCCAACTAGTGGCATTCGATAAGGCAACATACACTAATATTTTGATTGGATTTACATATTTGTAAATGCAAATACGATTTTATGCTTTGGTTTTGAAATGCATTTCAACTTGACAGTACATATAAGTGTTTGACCCTAGGTTTATTGTCGCAAGCCATAAACACTGATTTAACGAAATATTCTTAGATTAACTTTTTGATAGCAGAGTGGCTTAATATCCATGTGGCTGACATCCGATAAGGTAACAGGCACTAACATTTTCATAAACAAGATTGCCTTTTGTGCTTTTGGGTTTTGAAAAACATTTCAACTTACACTGTAGTGTTTGACTCTAGGTTTATTGTCCAAGCCAAACACTGATTTAAGGAAATGTTCTTAGATTGGTATCACATTTATATGACTTCCAACAGATAAATACAACTTAGCAACTAATGGTTGTAGCCGCTCGGGTTGTTAATCAACAAAGTACTTAGAATACTTGGCAATAAATTGGTTCCTGGTCACATAACACTTTATTAGAAATTGTTATTCAATAAGTTAGGCTAAGGAGCTTAGAAAGGAATAGTTCTAAAATGGAATATTAACCAAATCTGCCGAATATTTCAAAATATCAAGAAAGAACCTTAGAAAGAATTAGCGGGCGTTGATCCGACCCCATAAACTCAACTTTGGCAAAATTCATGTTAAAAGGAATTAACCATGCGCTGATCTTACGCCAAAGCGATCTTAAACTTAGGAAGGAAATGTGATTAAAAATTAATTGGTCTTAACAAGAAATGTTCCCGTCTCATAAAATTCCTTTTTTAAAGAAACAAAGTTTTAATTTAACTTATAATACAATTTAAAAACTAGAACTAGAAGCCTAATTAAGCAAAACTATAACAATAACAAGCAGGACTGCGGATTATATTTTTTCGTCTAGCTACGCAGTAGGCAAACCTTGACAAGCAAATCTTCTTTGTATGAAGATCCACTTTGCCAGGACCCTTTGGTCAGGGTCATAGTATATTCTTCACAATCCGGACCAAAGGCCATTTAAGTGGGGAAAACATCATCTTTCTTTAAGTTCTTTATTTTGGGATTTTGGACGGAAACAGCCATTTTAGCCGATTTTGTAATTGGAGTTCCATATTTTCCAGAAGAACTGCTGTACCATTGAAATTGAAATTTTATTACCAGAATGAAAATCTGTTTTTCGGAAAGTGAGTGGTATCAAGTTCAAGATAGAAAGTTAAGGATGATCAATTAGGAAGTGGGTGGAGTTGAATAGTTAAATAGCTAGAAATGGGACACAAAGGCATGCGAATTTAAAATGGCTTCAATCTAAACCAGGATGAGTGCTCAACTCCTAAAAATCAGTTGAGCATTTCCACAACTACCACATAAAGTGCCTTTTGGCTTCCTTAACTGAGACATCCCACAGACTACCCCCCCTTAAGATGATGCTTAGGCCTCCTTAAGATTGCATTATCGCTTTACAGGTTACGAAAGGAATTCATCTACGGGCTATAAAACGTTTTAATGTCAACAGAAAGGCATTGTCGATAAAGAAGATACGAGTTCCACCACTTTGGTGGACATACATATAAAATTTCCATACACCATTTAATAAATGGGGCGTTCCTTTTTTGGAATAATTTTATACTACGTGCAAAACTTTGGAAATGAAATGGCGAAATTCTTAGAATACGGATTCCAAAATCCTAACACATTATTTAGGATCTGCTTTCCCATTTTATTTCATACAGAGTTGGACTAAAGTGAATCACAATATTTTTGTCGGAAATCTGCAGAATTGGATGACCAGTTATGCAATCGGAGACCTACAGAATTTAACAATTTGTTGGAGTTGATGATAAGAATATTTTAGCTTGGAAAATGAATCTGGACCATGTAAAATATCATCAAGAACAATGCAAAATACACTGACTTCAGATAACTAGTGCAATTTAATATGACCTTGTCGGATTTCATTTCCATACAATTAAATCTGTGAATACTGCAGTTGACAAATATAATCTCGATACCCTTTACCTACTAGGAGAGAATAGCATCAAAGAGGCGGCAACAGTTTCCAGGCTTGCAGACTTAAGTTACAAAAACTGTAAAAGAGCGACAGCCGCGAAAGCCTCAATTTAAATTGCAGTTAAGTTGCAGAGTATTTTGTATTTTTAGTAATAGACTTAAACAGCACTGCCTTGTTTCTTAACCACCTATTTTTAAGCCAAAGCTTCTGTTCTAAAATCTAAATTAATCTGATGCGAATAATCAATCTTGTTTTTGGTAATATAAATGTTGTTGTGGACATCAATCCGAACACTTTCTTTGATATGTGTAATGTATTTACTAACTTTTGGGTTTGGGAAGCTTATATGTATTTACTTGAAAAACAGGATTACATTTATTTATAACGTATAAACATATTCGACATAAATTACATTTATATATCTAGACTGTTGTTTTACAACAGCCGGCTACTTTGTAACTAAAGGTAGTAAATATGATACGAACGTTCCAACACAACAGTAGGTATTATTGATTATAAATGACAGTATGAAGAACTCTGGCCACTTTTTTATTATCATTTCGCTTAATATTAATATGATTATTGAATCATCCAAAATCATCCATACCAAAATTTTAAATTTCTATCAAGGTAGAGAATGATTTTCTCAGAAAACGTCAGTTAGCTAGAAGATCGCTTTTACAGGGGTAGTTACTGTTCATTTCTTAGATAACTTTCTTCTTTTGGTTGTACCTAATCTTGACCTTCGGTTAAGGTACGGAACCATTGACCCTTGCGGGGACTTCCATTGATATATTCTTTTACAAATTAGTATGTTTACTAATTCAAATGTGCTGAATCTAATGGTGCTATTAAAAAAAAATTAAAGAAATACATTGTAAATAAACCAATCAACACCGTTTACCTCCGATCACATAGAAAACATCTACTGTTTTAAAGAAAAAAAATTTAATAACTACAGTGTGACTCATTTTGAATGGAAACACCCCTGTAAAATTGGGAGTTATTAATAGATATCGGCCAATTTTTTTTTTAAATGTCAAGCTATAACAGATCTACTTCTGGACAAAATTTTAAATGTTTATTCCAATTTTCAAGGCATGCTACGATACTTTTTCTTAGACGAAATTGAATATTTTTATTAGCGATATTTTTTAAATAAAAATTTCTACGCCACTGGATTCAGAGAGGCTTTAAATAGCTATGACCAAAATTTTATAAAAATAAGTTTATTAATAACAAAGTTATGACTACTTAAAGTTCGAAAACTCATTATGCTAATTCGTAACAAAATAACACCCTGTATCAATAGATGGCCATGGAAATTATTATTTATTGTTTAGTACTTATTAGAATAAGTCGGAAATGAAGAAAAAAATTAAAGTATCATCAGAATTTATTAAAAATCACGGAATTACATTTAACTTTTAACGACATTAAGTAAAGCATAATATTTCGATTTAAATCTTAGTTGCCATGGAAATTTGCTACTGTTTGACAGATGTGATCAATTTCAGTGACATTGTAGTATCAGTAATATAATTTACTTCCAGTTGATATTTTATTGTGTATTATGGCTGAAAGATTAAGTTTAAGAGAGAAAATTGAAATAATACGTCTTGTAGGAGACAATGACAGAAGTGCCAGAGAGGTTTGCAGAATATTTAATGAAAGACATGGTGATCGACGTATTAGCTGTTTGGCACGGTGAATAAAGTAAAACATATTTAATGACACAGGTGCAGTATCAAGAACCCTTTTAAAAACTAATCCTGTGCAAAGGGTAAACAGAAATGATCAACCAATTTTAGATTATTTTAGAAATAATCCTAATACCAGTTTAAGAGAAGCCAGTATAAATTTGAATATTCATCGAGAAACCATTCGGCGATGTGTCAAAAGAAACAATATTAAACCTTTTAAACCGAAGTTTCTGCACACTTTGCGAGAAGTGGACGAAGTATTACGTTTGGAATATTGTTTATGGGCCCAAGGAGAATATTTAAATGACCGTAATTTTCTAAAAAATGTGATGTTTACCGACGAAGCCACATTCACTACAAATGGTATAGTTTCATCACAAAATTGTCGCTATTGGGCAAGTGAAAACCCCACTGGGTAATAAATTGTAAAAGCCAATATTCCCAAAAAATAACGTCTGGTGCGGGATACTCAACAAAAGAATTATTGGTCCTTTCTTTTTGAAGTGAACATTAACGCGCAGAACTTTTAAATTTTTAAATACGGATTTGTGGGATGCCATCCACGAGATTCCAATTAACGAACGATTGAATTTACGTTTCCAGTTAGATGGGTGTTCAGTCCATTATGCCAGACTTGTGAGGCAATGGCTGGACGACCATTATCCAAACCGATGGATAGGCCGTGGTAGTTCGTTAATACATTGGCCACCAAGATCTCCAGATCTAACAATTTTAGACTTCTTTTCTGGAGACTACTCACACAAAAAAGTTTACAAAACCCGCCCAAGAGACAGAAACGAACTTTGTGCAAGAATTCGACAAGCATGCCAAGAAATTACCCTCAAGTACTGAGAAAAGCAATTAAACATATCCGAAAGCGCTACGAAAAAATGTATTGAAGATTGAATGGTGGATTGGTAGAAAGAACTAGGATAGAAATCAAATGTTTCCATATGCCATCTATTGATTCTAGGGTGTTATTTTGTTAGCGAATTAGCATAATGAGTTTTAAAAATATCGCTAATAAAAATATTCAATTTCCTCTAAGAGAAAGTATCGTAGCATGCCTTGAAAATGGAATAAACATTTAAAATTTTGTCCAGAAGTAGATCTGACCATAGCAGTTAAAAAAAATTGGCTGATATTATTAATAACTCCCAATTTTACAGGGTGTTTCCATTCAAAATGAGTCACACTGTATAATCTACCACCAACTCAGTTTACCCCGATCACACAAATGTTTTAATGTTTCATATACCTTGACGCTAATTTAATTTATAACTTTTAAGGTTCTTTAAGATTTGTCGTAGAGTGTGTGTCATGTAACCTTGCTGTCAGTGCCACCAAAACCGCAAAAAGGCTCAAAATAGTTATTATATGATTAATTTAATAAGCATTGAACGGACCTTTATTTTGAAGATTATAACGGATAATAAAACTACACCATTAGTTCAGTGCATGCCTAAATTAGTCTGTATAATAATTTCAGAAATATCGGTCAACGGAAACCATTTGGCTCCGCAGGTTCGCAACTAGCAATAACTTAAATAAAATTCTATCGTTGTCGTTGGTAATCTTATATATTCTCAGTCTCATATAAATCGATACATCCCAAGTAGTTCAAACAACATAGATGCGTGAGCCATATGGGAAGCCAAAATCTTTAATACTTCATTTTTCAAAAAAGTGTAACACATATAAGAATATTTAAAAGTGTATATAGATAAATTTGTTGTTTAAAATTACGAAACACATATTAAACTTTAAGATTATAATAACAAGAGCAGAAAATTACGTAAATATTACTTGAAAGAGTACAACACGAATAAAACATCAATATCTGAAGAATGGTAAACGTTTAGGCCATTTGCTCATATTTTGCCTTATTGATGGTTCCCGCCAAGCAACAAGACAAAACTACCCCCAACAATGGAAATAATCCAATTCCGACAGCTACCCCTGCTACGATTCCTACGTTTTGGATTTAAGAAATCAACCACTTTATTGTAACATCCCTAAAAATAATTTGAATTATTTTAATGTTTTCTTAAGTTAGATACTTACAACTTGAAATATTTGTTCTTACGTCGGAAGTATCGCAGATTTGGTTAGCACAACAAGAAGGTGGAATAGGTGTATCTTATTTCAACCCAATCATTATAACCGTGATTTCCGCAACAATGAAGCTAGAAAACAAATTCAAAGATTCTTATAACAGTTCCGTGTAGATTAGATTACTGAATTAATTAGTGTTGTAGTTAAATATCGGAACGAAATCGATATATCCAATGAACTGAACTAAAAAGAAATACTTACGGTTATTTGTATCGCGTCCATATCAGCAGCTTTACGTGACGATTCTGTACGATAATTAATAATGCTTTGGTTTAATCCCGTATCGAAACCAGCGGCCAATTTGTTACGACAAGCAAACATTGAATTCCAGCCCGAGTTCTAATACAAAAATTACAAAGAAAACCGCCGTACTGTAACAGAATGTACAATCATGTATGCGGTTTAATTTATTAAGATAAATATACGGTAATTACCACATTATAGAAGAACAGGTTGTCCTTTAACTTCTGCAGCAAGAAAAAAGATCCTAAGCAAAATAATTAGAGCTCCGGTTCCAATTAAAACGTAAGGGGCAGTTCCTGAAAACTCGGTGCTAATTTCCATGTACCTTATATAATTCCACTTCCATCCATATCCCGATTGCAAAATTACAATTCCCGGACAACTGCAAAAGATGTGATTAGTTCAGATCTAAAGTATTCAGTTCGAATAAATTAATTGATAGAATCTCGGTGTTTAAGTTGTTTTAATTTTCCAAAAACTGAACCATTTTTATCCGAAAGAGCTTTCTGTGATTGGAACAATGAATACTCTCCCCGATAAGAAGGCCCAAGTTTTTGGAAACACTAAAGCCAACTAATAAATTAATTACATGCCATGTGACTACTATTATTTTGGTATCTATTTATTTAATGAAATACTTATCAAACACTACATTATAATAACAATTTCAACTTCTGTCATTGAAAGAAAGACATTTTTCTAATTTTCCAATGTTTTTGGGTATATCTATAATTATAAACAATAGTTATTTGTATCACTAGGCCAGAAACTGAACACAAAATCAGTGATTATGGATGAATTACCGAAAATAAATATTAATTGAACAACTCTGTGTCTAAACCGTAATAGTCAAAGTTTCGTCCCTTGGTAATTTTAAAGTAAAATTAAGAACTAATTTAAAACTAATAACACTATATTGCCATAAAATTTAGCTTAAACTTATAAATTGATTTCTGATATGATGTCGAGTGTCATTTAGAAGAACGAACTTTGGAGGTAAGTTTCTCAAGTATTACTTAGAATTAATTTGGGCACATAAATTGGAAAAATAATTAAATTTAGAAGCTTGGAAGAGAATTACTTAAAAAATCAAATCAAAAATATACTAATCAAATTAGAGACAAGTTTTAAAAACGTTTAGATGATGAACTATAAAAATTATAAAAAGTAAAGTTATTACAAAACTTTTTTTTTCTTGTTCTTATATTAGGCCTACGTCCTGTTTTTAGTTGTTTTCCTGTGAGGTTGATTTAGAGCCTTCCATTTTGGGCAACCTGCCCCTTGATCTATTGCCTGGCCATTTTGTCTATGTGTTGGTTTCATTCATGTCTTCGTTATCTGGACCATCTGACGACATCTGCGATTGTACAGTACTCCCATATTTCATTATTCGATATTCTGTCTTTAATTGTTTCCCCTGCTATAGCTTTCATTTCTATTGTTGTAACTATTCCATTTATTTCTACTATGTCATCCTTCCACTGCATATGTTAGTATTGGTTTAATACAACTTTATATATTTTTGCTTCTGCTCTCATATTGTCATTTTTCTTAAACAGTTAAATACTAGCGCGGCTTTGCTGGTCAATTTTACTTCCTCCTTCAAATTACCAGATAGATATTGTAAATCCCTAAATATTCAAAGCTGGATACCTGTTCCATTATTTCTTCATTGACCATCACTTACATCTACGTGGTACTTTTGTTTCTACTACTACCGTTTTGGATTCTTTGTTAATATTTGCATATTGTATCCTCTCGCCAAGTTGTTGGATGCATCAACCACTTTTGTATTATTTGTATTACCTGCTGTAGAATGACTTTCCATTGATGCAAAACAATTACATTTAATATTGCATCCCTTGTAGTACAAAAAAATATTTCTTCTGAAGTCCTGCTGTTTCTCGCTCATTTGGTATCTTTTAGTCATTCGCCATATTTTGTTTGTCAATGGTTTAAGTGTTGTATTGAACAGAATAATTGTACGATAATTTGATAAATGTTCTCAGCAAGTGATTCACCGCCATATTTAACTAATTTGTTGGTTTCAACTGCATTATTATTTTTAATTGTTTTTTGCTCTTCCACTACTGACATGTATATTTCGACTTGCTCTAACGTTTCATCATAGCAAAATCATTTTCTTGATCATTATGTAGTTGGTTTGATTATCTTATGGATTGACCTTTATCAATTTTTGATATTGTGTTGTATTCATTTATTAGCATCTTTTACAGTTCAGTATCGTTCATATTTTTTGTTGGTTGTCATACATGTTATATTCCACATCCTTGTTAAACTGAAACCAGTTCTTTTTAAAGTTCTAATTTTGATGTCCTTTCGATTTGTTTCTGCGGTTCTGTATGTATGACTTACCCTTTTTGTATGTTAACTCCTTAATTTTGTCTGTAAAGTATGGTTTTATTTTGCTATTTCTATTTACTGCTATTTTCATCATGATCTTTATGGTTCACTTTATCTTGTGCAAGTATCTCTTCTAGTGGCTACCATCAATTGCATAAGTAATTTTAATGATTTTGAATCACATTAATACAAGGAGTGGCATTAGCTTCTAACTTTTGTAGGAAGTAGAGAATCAGTATAGACTTAATTGAAGATTTGGTAATAAGATAGATAGTAAAATTGAAAAACACAAAAGTAGAAAAGACAACAGAAATATTTAAAAACAACAAGTCAGTGTCCATTGTTTTACCCTCAATGCTTTGATGCCCACCTTCTTTATAACACTTGTATGATGTTCCTCTTTATTTATGATCTTTATTTGGTCAATTTTGAATAACTTTGGTGGGGAATGACTTTGACGTCGCTGCTATGTATTTGTCAGTTCGTTAATATGTTGAACTGATCCACTGGAAAACCTTCGGACTATTGGAAAACTCCTCTTAAAGCATTTAAATAAAGCAATAAAATTTAATTTTATTATAAGACTGTTTAACTGATTTACATTTTCATTTCTTAAGTGAACGTAAAATGTAGAACATCACATTGACTAAAATAGTTTCTTACGGGGTGTCAATATATGTATTACAGCCTGGAGAAGAGTTATAGAGGCAATAAAATAAACAACTTTTTAGTAAAATTTTTATGCTAGACAAATATTTACGCCAAGATGACACCCCAAAGTCAAAAATTAAAAAAATTTTTAATAGTTTTTTTGACAGTCCTAAAACAATTGAAAAGTAATCAATAGTATCTTATAGTATGTTTTTAAATATGTCCAATTCAAATTTGACAAAAACTTTGATCTAGAAAAATTCAAAATGACAGATTCAATTTTCAAGTACTTGATGTAATAATTTGATTTAAACGAAAATTTGGTTTTATCTGGTTTTAAATAAATAAAAAAGATAGTGCAATTGATTTTTGAAAATTTAAAAAATATGGCTCATCGGCTGATTATGTAGAAATAAAAAATGTCAACCAACTTTGGTGAAAATTTACAAAAGTTTGCTGAAATGTTATTAGATAACTGTTTAAACAGAGATTTTTAATAACTTTAAAAACAAAAATCTTGTACGACAACCTGCTAAAAAATTTAAATATTAATGGCGTCAAGAATTTTGAAATTTGCAAAATGGTCTCTAAACTCCGCTAAAACCAAATGAAATGTCAAAATTAATTTAATTTATTTAAGCTAAAACTTTAGCATCTAATTTAACATTTAAATAACAACCTAAAATAATACGACCATTAAAAGGCGACTAAGACAAAGATTACAAATTTGAACAATAATCTTATTACGTAAATATTAATTTTACCCTTGTTAAAATATTTATTTTTAATATACTACAAAACACTCCACATTTCATGCAATTCATTATACTTAGAGAGACTATTCGTACAAATTTTCCTTGTATTCGAATAACATCCATTTTTTTTCAATTTTTTCAATGTCTAACCAATTTTAATAAAATTTGTAAACGTGCGTATGTATTCAAACTGTAACTGTCAAACCATATTCTTGATAACTTCATCAGATTTTCATCAAGTTATAAATCTTCTCAGTTAATAGTATAAAACATGTTAATTAGTGTTCATTCATTTTGTGTTTTCTAGGAATCACTGTCTTTTTCATCTTTTTGTTATTAGCGCATTTGTAATAATCTGATAGTTACATGTTTTGTATTAAATAGAGACGATTCTTATTATAACTCAATAAAAGTCTGATGAAGTAAACTGAAATAAAACTTTCCCGAAACGTAGCTGAAAATTCAAGTCCATCATAGGTGTTTATTTTCTAAACTCTATCTCTAATGAAAATGGATTTTATCTGCAGTAAAAGTTAACTTAATTCCTACATTTTTTATACAATTTATGGTTGATTAAGATTTATAAAAATTGGTTTGACAGTTATGCTTGTGGTATTTTAATAGATACACGTTTGGAATTTTTTGTTAAAATTTCATGATATTTAGAACGCCATTAATTTTTTAAATTTTTTAACTTTAAAGTCGTACAAAATTTTTATTTTTAAAGTTATTCAAAATCTGTTCGACAGTTACATTTAATAAAGTACACTTTGTAAATTTTCATCAAAATTGGTTAATATTTTGTATTTCGACAAGAATCGACCGTGGCCATTTTTTTCAAATTTTCAAAATCAACTGCACCATCTTTTTATTTATTTAAAACCGATAAAACAAATTTTCGTTTAAATCAAATTATTACATCAAGTACTTGAAAATGAATCCGCCATTTTGAATTTTTCTAGATCAAAATTTTGTCAAATTTGAATTGGGCATAGTCAAAAACATATTATAAAATACTATTGATTATTTTCAATTGTTTTAGAACTGTCAGAAAAGCCATTAAAAATTTTAATTTTTGACTTTGGGGCGCCATATTGGCGTAACTATTTAATTAACATAAAAATTTTACTAAAAAAAGTTGTTTATTTATTGCCATCTATAACTCCTCTCAGGCTGTAACCATGTATTGTGACACCCTGTATATTCCTTGTCTGCTTGAAACTAATGAATTTAAACTACAAATTTTAAGCTTATTTCTCTTCTTCTTCTTCTTCTTCTTCTTCTTCTTCTTCTTCTTCTTCTTCTTCTTCGGTTTATTAACCAGCAATGTGTTAAAAATGTAAAAATGAAGTGTGAAAATAGTTATTTGCAAACTAGGGTGGAAGAAGGTTTTCCTGCTTGAGCGTTTTAAAGCACAAGCGAACTTAGAGCGAATGCTAGAATAATCTTCCCGCAAATGGTTTGTACAATGTTTTTGTAACAAGCAATAAATGATTAATAAACAAAACCAATAATTTTGTATTAAAATCAAAATTTAATAGCATTTACCTTTAATTGATCAAATTTTGGAGTGCTAGAGGAATTGACGTTTCCTCTAAAGTCAAAAACTGTTCATATTTTTTGTCAACAATAATTGATTTTGAAATTATCTCTCATGTTTTATTATTAAAATGTGTTGAAATTAAAGTCTTTAATCACTAAAATTAAAATTGCGTTATTATATTAATGTTTCAAAGATCAGTGTGGCAGAACTTGCACTAACGCTAGCACAATTTTACTAGCGGAAAAGAATAGCTAGCACAGGCTAGCACAACTTTGCTTAACGCTAGCACACCTTTAATAACGTAGTTATTGAGGGCTGAATCTAGAATGCCAACCCCCACAAGGAAATTTCAAAATTTTGACGTTTGACCATTAAAGAGCTGAACTAGCACAGGCTAGCACAACTTTGCTTAACGCTAGCACATCTTTAATAACAGAGTTATTGAGGGTTGAATCTAGAAACCCCAACAAACAAATTTTAAACTAGCCTACTAGCTATTTCTTTCGTGTGCAAACATCAAAATTGATATTTTTTGTTGGATGGCTGAGATCACCTTAGCCCTCCAGATTCATACCTCAATAACCCTGTTATTAAAGGTGTACTAACATTATTTTTAGTTGTGCTAGCCTGTGCTAGCTCAGCTCTTTAATGTTCAAACGTCATAAGTTCAAAATCTTTTGTGGGATGGCTGGCTTCCCTGATTCAACCCTCATTAACTCTGTTATTAAAGGTGTGCTAGCGTTAAGCAAAATTGTGCTATCTGTGGTAGCTGATTACTCGTGTGCAAAAGTCAAAAAAAACTATTTTTTTGTGGAGGGGGCTAAGGCGACCGAGCTGCATACGTTAACGGCATTTTCTAAGCGGCGAGTACAAAAAAATTTACTACACTGACGGTATCAGAAAACCAAAAAAGAAGAAATACAGCAAATTGGTACTTAGTATTTTTGAATTTTTGTCCCGTCGGTTTTTCTAGTGATTTTTTCCGTAGGGTTTCCAATAGATTTTTTATTTTTAGATTTTTTTCTTCCCTACATTTCTTGTACAATAATCATAGATAGAGAGTACCAACAAATTTCCTTATAAAATGAAAACAAATGCAAGTTCCTCTAAAATCCTCTTCCGGTAAAACATTGTATTGACAAGGGTTTTATTGCGCAACAACAAAAATTATCAAGCAGCTGTAAGAAAAATTGTCTTGACGTTTTTAAAATAAATAGACACAAACGTTTAGCGGTCCAGCTAAATTATTGATTTGGCCATTCAATCCGAATATTCCGTCGGTTTTTGTAAACTATTGATTATTACAGACTTTATAACTTTTGATTTTTAAATAAAACTCTCTATATCGTTTGACAGTTTTTGATTGAGCTTATTCATTCACGTTCAGTGGTAAGTTAAAAAATTTATTTTTATATAAATATTTTGGACAACAAGTTGGTATTCTTAATAACCTTCTGAGTTAGTACTAAATAGTTTATATTGCCAGAAGATGCGGAAAAAAACTTTGGACCCTTTTGTAAGAAGGAAAGTTGCCTAAAACTAGAACTTGTAGTTTCGTTTCATCTATAAATCTTTCCTTCTACAAAGAGTCCAGAAGTTTTTTTCCGCAACTTCTGGCAATACCAACTATAAAAATTTTATCTTTCAAGGTAACCGTGACACTGTGACAGAACCTTTTTTAAGATTAGATTGCACTCTAGATTACATTACGGCACACTTACATGTAGTGGAAATTATGATATGGTCTTGAGGTCACTAATTACCTGTGAAAGAAGATTAAAATTTTGTTTAATATACCACAAAAACTTCGCCTATTTCCTGGTTCCTCCAACTAATAATTTTGCTTATAACAAATTTATTTATGTACAATTTATTGAAATATTTTTGAAAAAACTAGAACATTTAAAATTTATAGTAGATCACCAAATCTCTTGACCACTACTAAAAGTGATACAGATTCTATGAATACGAAAACCAAAACCAACCTTATAACTTCTTATTGTTGGTTCTTTCGGCATTGAAACGGCAACAGTTATTATAATTTTGTTGAGTGTACTTTTAATTTAAATTAGTTTTCGGCTTAATTGTAACAATCCAAATTTACGATTGTATACAAAAAGAATTTATCGAACGATTTTGATATACTTTAACATGATGTACCTACTTCTCGTTTCAACGACCAAATCTCAATGTCCCCTCTTCACTGCCCTTCAACGTTTACTTCGTCACTTCACCACTCAAAACTACCAGTGCTTTTTTTTTATAATTGACTTCTTTTTCTTACTACGTACAAAAATTTACCTTTGTCATTTCACAATCATTCGTCTAAACAAAAACTTTAACCTTTGCACTTTTTCAACACGTGCACCGTCTGTCTCTCATTGACATACAATAAACTATTTAAACTTTTATAAACACCTCCTCATTCGTAACATCAATTTTACATTTTTTAATGCTGTAAATAATAACTTCAAAGTCCTAAATCATAATAATTTTAATTCTACGTTTGATCTAAATAGAAACAATTATCATAAATTTAAGTAATCATTTTTCGTTGTAAAATATTTTTATTATTTAAAATAATTCATTCACTGCAATATGTAGTAACCAGCACCGTAGGGAGAAACTAAAAGTAAAACATTTTTCTTTAATTCATTCTACTAAAATTTTTAAAATCAGCCCATAAATACAGTCACAATATTTGTTTTCAAACAAATTTTTTTAAAATACATCTTCATAATTAAATAATGTAGCGAATTAGAAAATGTCAAAAATACCCAAGTATTCCAGTTAAGATCAAAAGTTACAGTCATCTGCGATCATACAGGAAATGTATTAATTTTTTTAATATGTAGATTTTAAATTTTTACCTAAAGTTCTAGGGTTTACTCACTTTCCGTTGTCTCCCGATACAAGTACCAACTTTTTAATTATGAAAGTACATAGTAAAATTAATTTTCACAAAAGATTGTAAGAACACAAACTTATTTTTAAATTTCTATCGACGTATAGTTTTATAAAATTAAAAATAATTACGGCGGGTGTTGAGCTAAAAATTAAAGTGTCGGAACATGCTAATATTATTGCATCAAAAGACAGAAAGTAGTTTACCTTATTACCTAATCACTTTATAAAATCCTTATAGTAAAAATAATAATAAAATAAATAAAATTAACAGAAAAATAACATATCTATGCAACAAAAATCTTGCTGTGCGTAAGCGACATAAAGTAAGCAGCCTGATGATCTTATATTAATATGTTATGTCGTTAGTGTGAACGCACACCTACTCTCGATTCATTTTCAAATCTATACGAAAATCAACCTTTTTCAAATTCGTCTCACATTAGAACGGCTTAAGATATTTTCGTTTCGAAAAAGTTTCGAGTTTACGAAAGATGTGTCTTTATTTTTCGATTTAGATTTTTTTGTACAAGGCATCTTCAAGGTTAAAAAAATGTTAAAATAGTCAAAAATTTCAAACAAATTGAGCCGTAAGTTGACCACAACTCGCTTATTTACCGACCGATTTTCAAAATTCAAAAAGCATCATACGCGGATAAAGAAATAAAATTTTTGGCCGTTTCAGTTTTGTTAGACCTCGCGTATTTTCAAAAGTTATAAACGAAAACGTTTCCGACAAAATTTCATTCGAAAACTAAAACGGCCATAATTTCTAAATTATAACAGATAAAAAAAATTTATTTAAAAAAACGTTCCTTTTATGACCCTATCACATAATGTTTAAAAAATTTATCATTTTTAAAAATTTTTTAAGGAATTTTACATTGTTATACGAATACTGTAATTTTATAACTCCGAACCATATTACGTAAAAACACGAATAAAAATCAAAATATTTGTAATTTTGCAAATTTTCGAATGGTTTAATTGTAGAGGATTCAATTTCACCCAAAAAATCTTCGTATGCACGAACTTGATGACTCACACACGCGTAACTGCAAGCGTTATGCAAACCAAACAGTCAATTTCACCTAAATAAACTTTGTTGCATTACGTTAAAGCGGTCGAGCCAATAAATCCGCTTCTAAATATTTTTTAATAAATAATTTCTATTCGGACTACATCCATATCTTCTATATTAATATGTTATGTCGTTTGTGCGTCCTCACCTACTCTCGATTCGTTGCGAGCGCACACCCGAATACTCTCGACTCATTTGTACGAATTCACATGGAGTACATACTCTGCATTCATATTGATTACTCAACTGATGAATGTTAATGTAAGTGCTAATTATTGTTCATGACTGTCTGCTCTTTAGAAGCTAATTTATTTTTGAGACTTAACGCATGCGTAGCATGCTGGCTTTGTCTAGTAACTATTCATTTATGTTTTGTAAAAAATGTTTATAATACCGTCAGATAGTTGGAGATGATAAGATACTTATACCTTACTCACACGATGTGAATCTTTTAATATTCATTGTGTACGCGCAAATTATAAAAAATATTTGTTTCAGATTAGTTTGCTTGCGTGCGACATATACATGAAATTGTCGTCATTATAAGAACATTTTTGCAATATATATTGAATGTTTTAAAATTTATTTATCATCATAAGTAATTGTTGTTTCTTTTATTACATCATTGATCTTTAATATCAACGGTTCATCAATAATAGTGTACTTAAAACCACGAAACATTCTTACACATTGCTTATAATAATGCTAAAAATATATAATAAGTACTTTCCAAAATTTATGGTTGATTTGAACTTATTTCACTGCGTTTTGCGTAAATCTCCATCGCCACGATACTAATAAATGTATTGGAGCGTGGAGGAAGTGCGCTCCGAAAAAATTTGTGTTCAAGTCACGAACTTCATAAATAAGTAAGGAAGTATTTTTCATTTCCGTTAAATTTAAGATAAAAATTGAAGTTCTTGTTTAATAAATAGATATAGACTGTTAACGTGATACCTCATCAGCGAACACCAAAAATAAAATTAAGAATATTTTCTCCCCAATTAATGTAATAGAAATTATAAGATGTGTTCCTTTTAGGTAGAGCTAGAGTAACAAAGGTACCAGCCTTAATGCTAGATAAAATCCGAAGTTTCTCCTAAACTTGCAAGTTTGACCGGTGTTTTGTTACTTGACCTTCACTAGAAGGAACACTCGTTATAATTTCTATCAGAGCTAAATTTCTTATTTTAAATACATACCATATGGTAGTTACTCTACCAATTCATTAAACAGATGTAATAAAGTAATATTACCGTACATAATAAATAGTAGATTGTTTTGCAACCAATATTATGGGTAACGAAGTCAGTCTCATAATTCAGTTATAATTCAGTACACATAATAATATAAAGAGTGCCAAAGCTTTATATTTATTAGTACATTAGCCATTTGTGAACAGCGTTACAAATTTGTAACGTTCTAAATTTATTGCAAAATGCCCAAGAAACCAAGCAACTGAAGCTAAAATATATGTTCTCTGCGATATCAACGGAATTGTGTATAATGTGAGTCCAGGAAATTAAATATTTAGTAGTATGTCCCAACACAATGTTCCCAGGTTTTCCCAAAAAGTCAATCATTTATTGTACTTCGATAATTGGTTTACAACAATCCCCTTCTTACAGAACTTTAAAAATACCCTGTCTGGAAACAATCAGATCAAAAAGACTAATGAGTTCTATGTTGCAATCTGGTAAAGAAAGATCAAAGGTAGACGGACTTTTGAAGAAAAAGAAGGTGATGTAGAAAGACCACCAAGAGTTATGAAATGCTGATGCAGAACCAACGGTTACAATAAACCGTTGGGATAAACAGCTAAAGAAAAGGTTGATGTAGACTCTCCATCTATGGTACTGTACAATAACAAGTTTATGGTGAGTGTTTATTTTTGCTATTTCTCATTACTTTACAATGAATTACGTTGGTTTTTCTAAAAAACAACTCTCTTTCAAGCTTAAAGCGTTTGTTCCTATAGCCGTCTGATATTGTCACTTTCACAGCCAAAAATGTTTACTGTAGTTTTATATTGAAAAAAGTTCACCTTTTGGTTGCCAAGTATCCTAGAAGCATTGATTAATAAAATTTGCTAGAAGCGTTTTGTTGTTGTTTAATTGGATACACATTTATTAAATTATCTTAATATACTACACTCGAGCTTTAACCTTGAAATTTAATTGCTGAAAGATAACAGGACTCAACACATTGCCAGATAGAAAGACTCGTCCTGCTGACGCAAAAGCAATTTGTGTTTTTTCCTGTAACCCAGCAACAAATACACTGTTCAAAACAATTAGGGAACACTTGTAATAAATTGAATAAGTAATTGTTTTTAAAGCTGCCATGCTGAAAGTTGGACAATATGTAAATTGAATTATTAATTTTATCATTGGATACAAATTTTAAAGATCCATGGCCTAAATACAGAGAAATTACCTCAAATAACAAATATAGAGAGTCTGTGCTCTTCTCGGAGAAATCTAGGAATCGTCTTACACGTTGTGATGGTCGATTGAGGGTGTGGGGATGGCTAGGAGAAAGATTTTCTGCAAAAGAAATTGATAAATTTGGAGGAGGTTCCATAATGGTGTGGGCCGGAATTATGTACAACAATCGTACGGACCTTGTACTTGTTCCCCAGCGACTGAATGCTGTCCGGTATATTGAGCACGTTCTGGAAGAACATGTAGTACCTGCTGCCATTGTAGTAGGCCCTGGATTTCTGTTTATGCAGGATAATGCCAGGGCACATTCTGCGGCTGTCACCAGGGATTTTCTGAGGAGGAATAAAATTGAGGTAATGGAGTGGCCAGCGATCAGCCCAGACCTCAACCCTATTGAACACTTGTGAGATCTTCTAGACAGGAAGGTCAGAAACCGACATCAAGCTCCACAAACTCTGCAGCAACTTGGAGATGCTCTGAAGGAGAAATGGGAGAATATCCCGCAAGAGGAAATCAGAATCTTATTGGAAGCATGCCACGGAGATGCCAAACTGTCATCGAATGTCGTGGAGGTCATACGATACTAACTCTATATAACGAGTGTTTAACTTTGAAAAATAAGCACAAGATTCAATTGCTTACATAGCGAAATTATTTGAAAAGTTAATTGTCAGCGTTATTCATTTGTTTTACTGACATGAGCAATAAATAAATAAATAACCACAAATAATGTACTTTATTAATATCATGTTTGTACCTTTATCCAATGAAAAAATATTTTCATATTTCATAGTGTTTTGAGCAGTGTATTTTGAACTAAGAACAAAAAATTTATCCAGAAAAAAGAAAAACGTTGCGTTCTTAAGAAAATTGCTGATTGAAGAGAATTACAAAAATTGTATTCCGGGAAACATCGTGGAAGACGCAAAAAATATTATTTAAGCATTGATTATAAACTTCAATTTAAGTTTGTTACTAGAAACAGAAACTACGTTATGAAAAGGAATCCGATCTCTTGATATATTGCATAAGAGAAAGAAAAGTTAAGAGGATAAGAATCTTCAACACTATGATTAAACTGGTACATACGCCACATTATAATAACATGCAGCAGGTTATTACTATGCCGGCGCCTTTTAGTATAGTCGTAGCGAAAATATTACCCGATTTCAAACCATGTTTAATTATTACAATTTTATTTCTAACATAAACTAAACAAAATGAAAATTAAGCTAAATTTACGACCATTTGCATAATTAACTTGGTGGTCACCTTTTAATTATCCATTTAATTTATTTTCAATTATTTTCTGGGTTTTCTTAAGGAGTTGGTAACGGAATAATCACCGAAACCCCTGTTCTTATTGTGCTGACATTTCGAACAATAGGTCCGGTCTTTATCAAGGTAATTAAAGATTACGTATATTTGATGAACTGCATTTAATTATGTTAATATAGGTAATCTAATACACCTAATCTTTAAATTCCCTGCTAAATACCAAGTCTACTGGTCGAAACGTCAGCACATTAAATGTGTGTCTTATTGATCCATTATGTTAACAACTCCTTAAAAAACCCAATAAAAGAATTTGGAAATCTATTAAAATAATAGATTAAGATACGCTGCTGTGTGTTTATTATGCTCATGCTTCCAACAACTAACAGATTTTGACATAAAATATCCCAAATTTATGGAATTTTGAAATAGAATAAAAATGAAAACTGCTAATTTAACTAAAAGATAATTAATAATTTTACTATCAAAACCTGATGACCAATACTGAATATCTAATCTATTTCACTACTGAGTGTTAACATTTTCTCCATTAATTCCTTATCTACTAGGTTGCTTTATTTATTGCTATAAAGATAAATGTAAATTTAACACTCTAATGAATATAATAAACAATATTTCACATTTTGTAGCTAGAATGAAAGAGTGATATTTTTGTCACCAAAATTAGAGAAGAAAATTGAATTTTGATAGATTAGAGAGATTAGAAAACCATAATACAGATGCCTTTGGTACAAGTTGTTATAATGTGATAGTGCCATTTTCATTTCTAGTGGCAGAAGTTATTTTCACTTCTTAATTGATGGAAATCTGTATTACCGATTCATCTTGTGTCATTTTTCCTTTTATTAACCTCAAACAGTAAAATGTCTCGAAAATTTGAAAGCTATTTCGTTTTTTAAATTATTTTTAATTTTTGTTTATCCTTGTTTTAATTGATTTACTCTCATTTCGTATAAATTGCGTTTTTCTTCTTTAATCGAGAGATTCACCACTCGTTGTCACTCGTAAGCAAATTTTTCTCTCAACTTTCATGTTTTATAGTAAATGTACTATTTTAGCAATTTCTCAAAAAAAAGTAAGTTACACAATAAGTTGGCACCTGTACCTTCAAAACCAGACATTTTAGGACAAATGTTATTATAATACACTTGAAATAAAGTAAAATTTAATTCCATTTCAGGAAGTGTCATGTGTGTAGAATCTCACAATTTTGTAAAAAGTTCTGTGTCTGAGTTGAAAACTTCCGGATAAGTTACAGTAGTATTTGATTTTTTTCTTAAGTAAGTATCACAATTGTAACGTTTTATAATTTTAAAAGTATGTAAATCGATTGAATTTGTACTTCGTATTTTCTGAATTATACGTCACCCCTTCCCAAAATTACATATTCAAAGTAAGTTTTTTTTTATCATTTATATGGGCATCTCGGATAGATAGAGAAATAAAGAAAGGGAGAAAGATTTGCAAAATTAGTAGCCAAACAAGATGACGTTTTCAAAATTTTAAAAACTTTAAGGCCTACCAAATATCTGAAAAATTCAAGTTTGTCATTTCTTCAAAGTGTTTCTCCCTCTCTTGCTGTAAGGAATGGAATAAAAACTTTAAAAACACCGTACTTGGTAATCACTTCAATAATTAGCTTTATTTCTTCTTTCAATAATATAAAGATTGATATACTCATTTGTATAAATAAAATCTACAAAACACTTTTACTTTTATTATGGTTTACAAAATTTAGCTTGGCCATGGAAAACACAAAATAAACAATTAAATGATTGTTTACACTTCATCTTTGACGGTTCTTTCGTTAGGATAATCGATGCTGTGAAAAGTTAAATAAGGTTTACACAAATCGTAAAAATCTTAACATGATGGAGTAACAAAATAGTCAAAATGACGCAGAACAGAATTTATATAACAATTTTAGTTTTAAAGTAAATTGCATAAGAATATGCTACGTCACAATGAACGGTAGTGAGAACATTAGCCAAACTACAAACTATCAGTTGGTCAAAGTTTAGATCCTAGCGATGAACCAAAACTATTAAATGTTTGTACTTTGTTCATAAATATTGCACTGAAAGAATTATTTTAAATAATAAAAACATTTTTGTTTGTTTATTTAAATCGAATTTGTATTGGTATTTCCGTTGATTTTTAATAAACATTACATTGCATATTGATATAAGCATACAAGCGTAAAAAGTGCAAAGGTTAAAATTTCTATAACGACAAATGCATTTAAAAGGTCAAATGTAAGTTATTAAGTGTAGTGGGAGAAGAAGCTACCAAGTTATATAGTGAAAGAGAAACTGTAACTGGAAATAATAAGGCTGCAGACACGAAAAAGGGAAAAGATGGAAAGCGAGGAAAAAATAAGATAACGAATGAATGTTGACATGAAGTAGGCGCAAAAATAAAATATGGTAAACAAGGAAAAAGATATTATGAAAGAGGAGGATATGCAAGAAAAAATAAAGAAAATAAGAGATAGAAGAAAAAGTATGGAAGAATAAATAGTTCCGAAGCACAAGAAAGAAGAGCAAAAATTAGAGAAAAGAAAACACAACACCAAGTATGAAGAGTTAATAGCAGACATATGAATAAAATGTTAATCAAAAGATGCAGAGTAAGAAACAAAGATAATGAGAACAAGTACTAGTGGAAGGACGAAGATAAGAGATGTAGAATGTGACAAAAGTGTTGTTGGAAGAAAGAGGAGGAATTGAGTGGATGAGGTGGAAAAAAATAGATTGAAGAACAAAGGGAGACAATTAATATTTTTTGTAAAACCGAACCAATGTATGTAACACAAATAAATTGAACTGAATTGAATTTCTTCAAATATCTAGTAGACCTTGATGTTTTAAAATGTTCAACACGTCATCTTGCCCGATACTATTTCTGCAAATCTTCCTCATTTGACCATATTTTCCTGCTATAGTTTCCGATATCCACTGTTGAGGTGGAGCTTAAAGTTTTATCGTATCGAACTTTGTCGATCAGAGCCGATACATAATTTTTAAATATTTACTAAATTATTTCTTACAATAAACTAACACACTCTCTTAATTTAGTAAAATATATATAAAAAAATTATATACAATTAATATATTAGTTTTAGATTTTAAATATTTACAAGACAAGACAAACAAATCTAAATTAACTTGAACGACTTCATTAGGTTTACTAAAATTTTCAGGGGTTTCTAAAAATTTTTACGTCTTTTGAAATTACTATCTTTCTTTTTGATTCATTCCACAATCTAAAACCATTAATAGCGTATTCAACAAATTTTGCTTTAATTGAACGTTTGCCTATTTTGTTTGTATAATAAGCTTCAGATCCAAAAATTTTAGTTGACCTAAATAGGTCTTGATCTATAGGAGTAACGCTTCAGAAGGACTTCTATTTGTCACATAACATGCTACTATAAAAGCTCTTTACCCCACATTTCCTTTTTATTCCTGAATCAAACAAAAAGCTCTCATTTTTTTCGCACAACGTCCTGTTTAATCTTTCGGCTTTTCCGTTTAGTTGAGGACTATACCTACGGCACACTATAATCCATGACTATACCTTTACCTTTACACCACTCATTTAATGTAAATATTCCCGACCATTTACACAATTTAATTTTATGATTTTTTTTATTTATTTTTAATTTTCTACATGATTGATGTAGATTTTACAATATCTGAAACTTCCGACTTATTTTTAATGAGACAAACTTCAATAACCAGAATAGTCATCCAAAAAGGAAACAATAGTATATTATACAAGGTTGTGAACCAACCATGTGTATATACTATTTTTTTCCACTACTAGCCAAATTTAAGCCAAAAAATAAAAATAAACATTTTTCTTGTAAAAATCAAGTAGCACAGGAATGCAAATAAATCAAAAGCATTAAAGCTACATACGTTGATAAACCAACTGCAACTGATTCACTAAACACTTGTGTGGCATATTTCACCCTCATTTTCTGAAAATTATTCGAGTAATATGTAAATTAGTTGATTTAGGAGCCAATCGAAGCGGTTTAGATTTGTCTGACATGTAGAAACTTTTAATGTCTTTCCAAGATGCTTTTTGTTATTAAAGATTATATCGTATTTAATCAAGTTATTTTGCACCGACTTCAATAATCCGGGGACATCGAAGAAATAATAGATTTTCCTATCGTTTATGAGAAGGTATGGTTTTTCCGGTGATGCATCTATTCTTTTAATTAGGTTTCGAAAATTTTACTACCGCCCTAACATTGGCACCGCATTGTAGTTGTAGCTTTTCTAGGCAGTCTAAAACTATCGACTTCAATTTGTCATATCGTATTTGTAAAGATGTAGCACAAGGGTTGTTTAACTTTTATATATAACTCTAACCGTGATCACGTAGCAGTTTGAGCTGGCAAAAATTTAAAACCTACTTTAAAATTAACATTTTGGGGCTCGTAAAATATAATTTTAGTGAAAATTGTTTGTATTCCTCTGTATATCTTCTGCTTCTTAGTGGTTTATTTTTGAGTTCACTTGGGCTGTCACAATTTGTGCTCTGCTTTTGTGAAGTAATCGTTGGGAGATGTTAACTTCAATTGAAGTGCTTTCTTTTCACGTTGCAATTTAAGAATGTTCCTCTGTAAATTTTTTACCTAAGAGTATTTGAGCTGCAAGCTTCAGTAGTTTTTGTATAGCTAGAGATGTTAACGGGCATTTATTGCTTCGCCAATATACCTTGCATCATTTGAATATTGGGTTTCAGAAATTGACACTTGTAATTCATTTAGAAATGTCAAGTGTTCGCCACATACTCGTTAAGTTTTTAGAGTCGACATTTTTATGCAACAGATCGGACCTTTCAGATTCTGTTAACCGTTCAAAACACCTACAACAAAATGTTTGTAATTTACTTAAAATTCTTCATGTAACTTAACTCGCCTGGTTAAATCTCCTTTGGAAAACCTAAAAAACTGACTCTACCATCATATTTAATAAATACATAAATTTAGGTTATGTATTTGCGGTTATGGGATAGGGGCGCGAATTTTAAACTAATGGCATTTATTTATTCAAATAATTTTATCGTCTTAGGTAATTTTAAGCAGCAAATACGTTAAAGATAATCTCCTGGATATACAAAATTATATTTCACTCGTTTTGTTAAACAACTATTCTTAGATTCTCAAAAATTTGTATTTGTCCATTATTAACCTAGGTCAACAATAGAAAAATTATTAACCACTAATAGAAATTCACTTCACAGCTAGTAGTGGAAGAATATATTTTTCACCGTTGTATGTTTTAGTATCGAAAGGACCGCATACGTCCGAATGTATAATTTCAATTTCTCTACTAGCCTTAGGTGAACTCACCGCTAAAGGGCTTCTTGCGAGCTTATCTCATATACATACTTCACATAGTGTTAAAAAAAAGTAGAGTGCAGCATCATTAAGCCATCTACATAATTTTGTTTTAGTTAGTTTTTATAAATATAGTTAGTTGTTGTATTTTTGTTATATAGAAACAGTAATCAATTAATAAACGTCAAAGAGATTACCGACATGTTTCCCAGAGTTTTTAATACAAGAAAAAGATTGCGATAGCCAATAGTTCCTTTGGAGAGACGGAATGCTACACGGGAGCCGGACCATTACCAAATGACCTCTATGATATTCTGGCGCCGCTCCCTCTCCTTTTTCCGCTATCTATGTAAAGAATCGGAATGCGGAGCTCTACCGCGACAAATACCCTGAAGCCTGCCATTGCAATAATCGAGGATTTCTACGTAGATGATTGTTTGATCGGAACAGACACCGTAGAAGGATGCATTGAACTAAGAAAACAAATAAGTGAAATTTGTGCTGCCGGCGGTTTTCATGTGTGCATAGTGGACAAGCAACAATATTGAAGTGACTTCACCCTTGGAAAGTGTAAAAGCTCAAAGAACGTTAAGGCTAATGGAAAATCTGAAATAGCAATAGAACGAATTTTAGGATTATGGTGGGATCTTCATAGTGACCAATTTATATTCGTTGGAACTTGGTCCAATCAAAAAAAGGAGATATTATGCTACATCATTCCCACCAAGAGAACTATGTACTTTGGTCATGTCCCTTTTCGATCCCCTTGGCTTTATAAATTATTATAAAATCAAGTATAATGCTTCTTCAAGCTACATGGTTGAGTGGAATAGACTGGGACCAGAAAATCCTCAAGATGCTGCGTTGAGGATATTCGACAATGGGTGGGAGACTCCTGCAATCATCTAACTAGTATCACCTATACTAGATTATATTCACCGTACTTGCAAGAGAGCACGTCAAGCTTCATATGCATTTCGTAGATGCCAGTGAGGTAGCGATTTGCTGCCGTTAGTTACCTCCAAATTCAACAGAAGATGGAGTAGATGTCCTTTTGTTAGATCTAAAGTACTAATAGCACCTATCAGAGCACTATCAATTAGAACTGCAAGCGGCTGTGTTGGAAGTCGACTGTCAATAACGATAATAAGAACCTGCAGAGAACATCAACAAGTTTGTGTACTGGTCGGATTTAAAAACAGTCTTGCTGTAAATGAAATCTCCAGCTATCAAATTCAAACAATTTATGGCAAACCGTGTCGGCAAAATTTAAGAAGAGAGCGATCCTCGTGACTGTCGTTGAGTGCCGAGTGCATGAATATGTGGCTGACGACGCCACAAGGTTTGAAACTTCTGTTGTTGATTTTGATAACCGTTGGTTCAAGAGGCCTTCTTATCTGAAGTTGGAAGCAAACAATTGGCACAACCCAAAGGAGAAACCAGAAGGAGCATATATTGAGAAAATGACGGGTCAAGATGGAATGTCCAAACCGAGTAAATTTAAATTGCTGGACAAGCTTTAATTAATTACTTTTCTTTCGAAGGAAAGGCTTAAGAAGTTTATGGGAGTCAAAGAGCAAATGGGCACAAACAAATGGCTCACAGCCATCATACATGATTGAAGCGGAGAAGCGTTTACTTTTGTTTTGTGGCAGCAGGCTTTCCGGAGGAGCACAATGGTATTAAAGTAAAAGCCAGTTAGCAAGGGAAAGCTGTTTGCACCGTCTGTCTCTATACAGGGAAGTATCAATTATACTTTCGAACGCTATTACGTTACTCATAATGAATGACCATGTTAACTGTGCTCACCAAGGAAAAGAGACAGTGTTGAGCACCTTGCGCCAACGTTTTTGGATTGGGGACGGTCGATCGCTGTGTCTCAAGTTACTAACGATTGTCTAGTGTGCCACCTAGGAAAGTAATACCAGTCATTCCGAAATGGGAAATCTTCCGGATTATCGACTGGCAGCGTACCAATCCCCTTTTACTCCCACTGGGTTAGACTTTTTGGGGTCCAGTAGAAGTCACTGTAGGACTGTAGAAACGTTGGGGAGCAATATTTTGCTGCATGGTGACAAGGGCAGTACACCTGGAGAACGCTCACAATTTGTCGACAGATGAAACTATAATGTCCTATCCAGATTTTATAGATGCTCGAGGACGGCCATCCGTAATTCATTCCGACAATGGGACGAATTTTGCCGGAAGCAAAAATGAGCTGCAGCGAAAATTGAAGAATGTGAACCTAAAAGAAATCGCTTGCAATGAGAAGTTCCAGTCTATTTAGTGGAGATTCAATTCAGCAGGCGCTCCCATTTTGGTGGTGTATGGGAACGTCTTTTCCAGTCCGTGAAGAACTGTTCGTCGAGTGATCCTTACCGAGAAGTATCCAAGAGACACTACATTGCTTACCGCCATTAAGTCAGTGGAGAACATTCTCAATAATCGACCTCTACATTAGTGTACCACCGATCCAGTGACCCAAGAGGCTGTTAGACTAAAACCATATTCCTGAGGTAGATCCGTCTCGGACCCAGTATTCCAGCCTTTGTGGAACCTACCAATGATGAATGGATTCAGTGGACTAAATGGATTCATCCCAAGAACCTATTCGTGTTGGGGACATAATCTTTACTAGACGAGAATACCTAGGAATGTCTGGAAACGGTTATCATATGCAAGGTGTATCCGGAAAAGACGGACAAGTTCATGTAGTTGATGTGAAGACGGTGGAAACAACGTTAAAGCGTCCGATTTCCTGGGGTGTCCTAGTGGACTACACGTGAGTTATAAGAATCCGCAGAAACAAGGTCTGGGGAGCCGGAATGTTAAAAAAAGAAGTAGAGTGCAGCTTCATTAACCCATCTACATAATTTTGTTTTTGTTAGTTTTATAAAAATAGTTAGTTGTTGTTATTTTTGTTATAGAAACAGTAGTCAATTAAGAAACGTCAAAGAAATTAAAACTAAATAATTACTGTCGTGTATTATTGAAAGTTTTGCTAGACATCTCTAAATTATTAATTAAAGTTCAAATTATGGTTTAAAACGTTTTTAAGTTACAGTCCATTTTATTTAAATTCAGAAGTGATATTCGTCAAGCGTCAACTTGACTGAAAATTTTCACATTCAAGATTTACTAAATTATTTCATACAATAAACTAACATCGCATTTAAAAAAATTAGAATTCAAGACGTAAGCCCATTTATTATAATCACATTCTTTAATCGACAAAAATTCATTTTATTTGTTTTTATGTTTCAAACATACTTACCTTGTTTGTTTTTAAAATAGTATACTTAAAAAATATAAACAACTCAAATGCACCGCAAAATTTTATACATCTACAATTTTGTTCAAATATAGCGATTTTTCGAAACATTCTCATTAAAATCTCTAAGGAGTTTTCTATAAGCATTTTCTAGCTGTGTACGAATATCAACATTTCCTACGGTTGCAAAATTTACCGAGCATTTCATGTGTTCTGCAGACCCAATGTTTTTTATTTTCTCTTTAAATGTTTTAAATCGCTTACACCGGATTTACCATAGCGAGTCTGACGAGTCTTTAGAAAATAAACACACAAAATGATAAATACGTTTGATACTTCACAACCACATATCCAGTTAGCTAAATCATACATTACCTTGCGAAAGTTTCGATAAACATCTTTATTTTTGTCTTTGCTAGTTTGTCGTAAACTTAGTTCTGGCAAAGGACGACCATTTGCCTTGAACTCAACTAATTTTGTAAAATTAAGTTTGTTGGCACTTTTTAGTTGTTTAATTTTCTGCACTACCGACATTTTCTGTGCTGCATGCACACGCGAATCAAAAATAGTATTTTTACAAAACAACAAGTAAAACATATCAATATAAATTCTTAAATTGATTTAAAAACGCAAAAATCAAATCAAAAATCAAGCGTAGTTGTACACCTATAAAGTCCAACGTAAACTGGTGGATCCGGCTCATGACCCAAAGTTGATTATTGCTTGGACGTTAGCGTTTATTTTGGGCTACGTTTTTGAGTTTTTCTGGGTAGATCTAATTCAATGAGGACAATTCGCACCGCCAGCCCAAGGTTGAAGAGGATGAATTACTAACGACGGTCGATAAATTTTAAGTTATTGTATTGCTTGCGACTTAATTACCTATTTTAATAAAACACGTAATAATGAATATTTTTTATATGTCAAAAATTTTGGGAGTTCATTGACCAAATGACCATATTGACAAGCCGCCACTGGTTTCAAGTTGTGTAATTGTTGAGAGATGCTGACCACACGAAATCAGGCTTAAACTTGCAATTTTCTATTAAGGCTGTCATCTACACTTTTAAGAATTTTACCTAATTTTTTAAAATTTAGAAATCGATAAAAAAAAATAAATCGATCAATTGATACCTTCAACCTTTACATTACAACAAAAAAAATATACAAATAAACTTTGTTTGGCCCAAAATAGAGCTGTTTTAAATCTAGCCTGAATTAAATAATAATAATAATAATAATGTTTTATTTTGCTGGCAAAAACAAAATAATATGTACTGTGCATAAATCAAGTTCATGAAACAATAATCAATCATACAAAAAAAAAAACTAAATAGGTAGTCTGCTAAACAAAATCACAAGCTGCAGTTCAGTTAATACTGTTTTCAACTGCGCCTTGTTGCATATGAAAAGTGTATGCAATGTATACCTATAACTAGAAACAAATAAACATAAACAACAAACTAAAACTAAAAAAAATATGTTTTAATTACAGCAGTACACTATCTGTAGATAATAGAAAAAACAGAAAGGTAGTATTATAGCTAGAAGAAGGATTTAAATAATGTATGAAATAATTGTAATACGTAATT